>MCJB01051049.1:0-31726 GCA_002018475.1 Nicotiana obtusifolia
GTGACATGCCGTCACGAGATATTGCGCTAATGAACCCCCCACAGTAAGTGCTGGGTACCCAGGGAATGGGTGGCACGCCGCCACGATAGTCATGACTTGCATTGCATTGCATTGCATTGCATCGCATTGCATTTTTGGTTGTGTTGGTGTTGTTTCCATTTAGTTCGCGCTGTCTATTTGAGATGTTACATGTTTTTACTATTCCATCGTGGATTGTTCTAAGTCTTATGTGTTTCTTACTTTCAGTCATTATTTATATTTATTACTCACTGAGTTGGAAGTACTCACATTACTCCCTGCACCATGTGTGCAGATTCAGGCGTTAACGATTCCGCCCCGAGCTACTGACTAATGCTATCATCAGGGTGGTGATTCAAAGACTACGAGGTAGCTGTTGGCGTTCGCAGCCCCGTATCTCTTTTATTTTGTTGTTTCCACTTTCTTCAAACAATTGTGCCAAAGATATTGTAATAGTTATTTTATTATTAGGAGTTCATTAGTGGCTCATGACTTTGTGACACCCCGATCTGAGGGCTGTAGTCGGGATGGTTCTCTATATTTTTTTGCTAATTTCTGTTATTAAACCTTACTTATATTAATTTGCGTTGTTTAACCATTTAAATCGAGGTTTAGTTGGATTGGCTGGCCTTGTCTTCATGAGAGGCGCCATCACGACCGGGTTGGGATTTTTGGGTCGTGACACCAATGAACAAGTAAATAAAGATTCAGCAATTAAATCATCCAAAAATACTTCAATACATGAAAACTAGAGTTATAATCCACAACAATCATCAATACACCGAATTCATCAAACCCTAAAGGTAAGTACTCCATAATCATGGAGAAATTCATCAAAAATATAATTAAAGTATAGGAAAACATAAATTCGATCCAAACTCGGGTCTTGAGTGAGGAAGGAATGATGAAATCCTTGTGCTTGTGTTCTTTCAACTCCTCCTTAGCTTCCTTAGGTCGAAAGTATGTCAAAAGTCCAGAAAATAACGTTTTTCATGTATTTATACCAAGTAGGATCTGGCCCAAATGAAACCTCCCTTTCGTAGCCGAAATAGGAAAACTTGCAAACTTATTACTTTTCATGGATCGCACAATGCGTCGCAGGGTGTGCGTAGCATTAGTGCAATTTTCTCGGTTTTAAACTCTCTGAAATTAGTTTGTCTGAAAAACTTTTGTACTGATGCTATGCACTATGCCACGCACTATGCCTAGCATTAGTGTATTTTTCTGTTAGACCCGAAAACTACAAGTCTCTGAACTTCTCAAATTTCCAATGCACATTTGCACTAATGCGTCACACGGTGCTACGCATGGTGCGTCACACGAGTGCATTTCCTCAGAGTGTTTCTTCTTCCCTGATTTTTGATGTCCAGAAGTAATCCTCGACCCTAGAACACGATCAAAGCTTAATCCCTTGGGCTTTTACTCAAACTTCGAATCTCCAATTATTTGATTTAGCTCCACAACATCTACATAACTCGGAATCATTCCTACAAGGCATAATATACGCAATAAGTGCAAAATACTACCAATTAATGCTCAACACAAGTAAAGTGCAGTGAATTAAAGTTTAATAAGCAATAAAACACAAGATTATAGCCTACCATTAACGCGCGAGATGTGTTTTCTGTGTTTTGCAGTTGGGCACGTCTGGAGGAATTGAGGCTGGGTTTTGACTGCAGCTTGGGCTTGGTGGTTTTAGTTGCGTGAGTATGTGATTTGGACTCATATGTCCAATAATGTCCCTTGGAGTTGGACCTGTGACTAAGTGTGTGGTTGGATGATTATATAAGGAGTATGATGTGACTGCAGGATGTGTTCAGATGGCTTGGATGTAATGAGAAGCGTTTGCTCGGTATGTGGAAAGGACTATTAGGTGCTTGATTTCTGTCTTGATGTACTCTTCGGTCTTGTGTTACGAGTGTGTTTGGGATCTTTCAGTTGTTCGTATGCGAAATGAAGTGTGTTCTTATACCTTGTTTATGTGTTCAGACTCGGGAATATTTAGTGATTGCATGGTGGTTGCGACCAGGATGAGGTCATAGATGGATGCCAGTTTGAGGCTCAGCAGTGGGTTTTCACATGCTGGGTAGTCTATGGATGTGTGATTTTTGTGATGTCTCACGAAGAGTTTTCTTTTTCAGGTAGGTTATGTGTTGTCAAGAGCCAATATCCCAACCTGTCATGATGGCATCCAACACATTTTCTAGGCAAGCCGACAATCACATAACAACTAAACAATTGAATGGAACATGTTTTAATATGCTCAACAGCGGAGAATCTCATAAATACATGATAAAAGAAACTGAAACTCTACTACAACCATCCCAAAACCTGATGTCATCGAATACATGAGCACTACAACATCTCAACGTAATACCAACTCTAGTACAATTGTATGAGTAGTAGAACAATATAGAAATGCATGAAAGGAAGGAGAGTCAAAATCAACGAACATCATAGCCGCTACTTTGAAGTCTCCAAGCAAGCACTGGCAATGATCTAGTAATCACTGCATCAAGAGGTACCTGGATTTGCACACGAAAGTGCAGAGTTTAGTATTAGTATAACCGACCCAATGTACTCAATAAGTAACTGAACTAACCTTAGGCTGAAAACAGTGACGAGCTTAGGAAGATACAGTCAGAACCAATATATTAACAACACAGATATAGTAATGAGAATGACAGTAATAACTAAGAGGAAAGTTTCATATTCAACTCGTTCATGGTACAGAAATTTAAACATGCGTCAAGTCCACAATTAGAGGCCAACACGGATTATAACATGGAAATTATAGCTAGCATGAGGAATGGTACATCTCTATGCCTACATGTCAAATATGCATGACAAAGTATGGTATCATAGTGATATTTCCAGGTACTCACACTCTCTGAGTGCTCAATCTGTCTATCTCAAATTTCTACTAATCACACACAATCACTTAGCACTGTACGGGTGTCTAGCATCAATGCCCCTCACTAAAGCACATGTATAGAAATCACCTTACCTGTGCTCACTGCTGGTATGTTAGATTCCGGAGGGTCGGATCCTACCCAAGCACTAATATAAAGCCAACAAGTCCTGCTGCAGTGTGCAGCCCGACCCACAATAATAAGTGCTTAAGGACAAGAAAATGGGGGTCGTCATACTGACGCTCTCTGATGCGCTCATACAAAGAAGACCGAGAAACCACGCAAGCTAGAACTCAACTAGGGTCCGAAAATCTATCCTCACGAACTGATTGGCCAAGGTCTGAACATCTGATGCTAGCGGTCTCTCACCATGGCATATAGGCAAGCTACCCATACTCACAATCTTTTTTCTCAAGGTATCAACCACCACATTGGCCTTTCCGGATGATACAAAATGGTCATATCATTGTCTTTTAACAGCTCTAACCATCTCCGCTGCCTCAAATTTAGATTCTTTTGCTTAAATAAGTGTTGTACTCTCCAATGATCTATAAATACTTCAAAGACATGCCGTAGAGATAATGCCTCCAAAGCTTCAATGCATGAACGATGGCTGCCAACTCTAAGTCATGAATGGGGTAGTTCTTCTCATAGGGCTTCAACTGGCGTGAAGCATAAGCAATCACCCTACCTTCCTGCATCAAGACACACCCAATACAATTCCGAGAAGCATCACAATAAACAGTATATGAACCTAATGATGAAGGTAAAACTAGAACTGGAGCTGTGGTCAAGGCAGTCTTGAGCTTCTGAAAGTTCTCTTCACACTCATCAAACTACCTGAATGGGCACCCTTCTGGGTCAATTTAGTCAAAGGTGCAGCAACGGACGAGAAACCCTCAACAAAATGGCGATAATATCCAGCCAAGCCAAGAAAACTTCAAATCTCGGTAGCTGAAGACGGTCTTGGCCAACTCTGAACTACCTCAATCTTCTTCGGATCTATCTTGATCCTCTCACTGGACACCGGTGCCCTAAAGGAGCCCAAAAATCAAGCCAAAACTCACACTTGGAGAATTTAGCATAAAGCTTATTCTCCCTTAATGTCTGTGGTACAATCTTCAGATGTTGCGCCTGCTCCTCCTGGCTGTGTGAGTACACCAGTATACCATCAGTGAATAGTATGACAAAGGAATCAAGATATGGCTAGAAAACATTGTTCATCAGTTGCATAAATGTTGTTGGGATATTTGTCAGCCCAAAAGACATCACAAGAAACTCGTAGAGACCGTAGCGGGTCTTGAATGTCGTCTTCAGAATATCTGAAACCCGAATCTTCAACTAGTGGTACCCGGACCTCAAATCAATATTAAAGGAACAGTTTCGCACCCTGAAGCTGGTCAAATAAGTCATCAATGCGCAGCAGTGGATACTTATTCTTAATTATAACTTTTTTCAACTGCCTATAACCAATGCACATCCGCATAGTAGCATCCTTCTTCTTCAGAAACAGTACTGGTGCACCCCAAGGCAACACACTAGGCATAATAAATCCCTTATCAAGTAGCTACTAAAGCTATTCTTTTAATTCCTTTAGCTCTGTTGGTGCCATATGGTACAGAGGAATAAAGATGGGTGATGAGCTCAGAAAACACACTTAAATTATGTTCGCTAATCAAATATAGTATAGTATAATATCGTACCCACGAGGATTGGATTTAAATAGTATTCTCATAGTTTCTAGCTTGATTGCTATCCAAGATGATCAACAATTGATTTTTATATGATTAATAACTAATATAAACTAAGAATCTAAATCTATTGGCTAATAACAATCGAAACAAGGAATAAGCAAAAACTACTTATGAATGGGAGAAGATAAGATTTTGATAGGATAGGTGCAAGATAATTGTTCGAGATCTAACTCTAGATAATTCACTACTAATGCTCAAGTGAGTCTCTCGAATTCACTCAATTATCAGTTCAAAAATTAGGCAAAACTCCTCTCTCGATTAAGTCTTAACCTCACAAGATGAACCAATTTAAGCACGTGAAGATATGCAAGAATGCAAAATGGATTGGTCTTTCGGACAACCCCTTTCGATTACTCTCCTAACTAGGGTTAATCAATGATTCAACTAGCCTCTTTCGATTACTAGGAAGAATCTATGAATTCAACCAATAATATAATGCAAGGATATCACCAGTTATGCCTCTCTAGATTACATGAACAAGTGCATATAGATGCAACCATTAAAAAATCCAAAAACGCTTCAATATATAAAACTAGAGTTATGATCCAAAAACTATCATCAATACACCAAATCCATCAACCCCTAAAGAGAACTACTCCATAGATATGGAGCAATTCATCACAATTAAAATTAAAGTATAGGAAAACATAAATTCAATCCAAACTCGAGTCTTGAGTGAGGAAGGAATGATGAAATCCTTGTGCTCGTGTTCTTCCAACTCCTCCTTAGACTTCTTAGGTCGAATTTGTATTCAAAGTACAGAAAATAATGTTTTCCATGTATTTATACCATGTAGGGTCAGGCCCAGAAAAAATCACCTCTTCCTAGCCGAAATAGAATATTTACTCTGTAAAAAATACACAGGCGTGCCGCATGGGGCGACGCGCCATGCAGGGTGTTAGTGGAGAAATCGAGAGAGCCAACTTCTGATAGACAGTAGGAATTTGAAAACGCACGGCGCCCCACATGCCGCGGCAGTGGAGATTTCTTGGAGTACAGATCAAATCTCAATGCTGAACCTCCAGACTTGGTCCTCGACCCTCGAGCAGGATCCCGGCTTAATCTCTTGG
This sequence comes from Nicotiana obtusifolia, assembly GCA_002018475.1. Classification (NCBI taxonomy): domain Eukaryota; kingdom Viridiplantae; phylum Streptophyta; class Magnoliopsida; order Solanales; family Solanaceae; genus Nicotiana; species Nicotiana obtusifolia. Next base: position 5,755 of record MCJB01051049.1, read on the forward strand.
ACTTTTACTCAAGCTTCAAAGCTCCAAATAGCTCGAATTAGCTTCACAACATCTACATCTCTCGGAATCACTCCTAGAAGAACATAAAACACATAACAAGTGCAAAGCACTATCAATTAAAGCTCAAAACAAGTAAAGTGCAGTGAATAAAAGTGCAATAAGCGACTAAAAATGCAATTATAGCCTACCATCAATGGGCTGAGTGCCTGGCACAAAGTCAATACAAAAATCAATGTCCCTGTCGGGTAGCATGCCTAGCAGGTCTGCAGGAAACATACCCGCAAAGTCTTGCATTACCAGAATATACGTAATGGTAGGAATATCATCACCAACATCCCTCACAAAGGCCAAATATGGCAAACATCCCTTCCCAACCATCTGTTGAGCCTTCAGATATAAAATCACTCTACTGTGAACATAGTCCAGAGAACCTCTCGACTAGATCCAAGGTAATCTCGGCATCACCAACGTCACGGTCTTAGCATGAAAATCAAGAATAGCATTACATTTTGACAACCAACCCATGCCTATAGTCATGTGAACTCAACGATGCTAAGATATAAGAGATCAAGTCTCATCTCCAATCCCTAATAGTCACCATACAAGGTCCACAACAATAGAATCACCCACTAGCATAGATACATAAACAGGCATAACTAAGGAATCATAGGGCATATCCAAATAACGAGCAAAGTATGATGATACATATGAATAAGTGGAATCAAGATCAAATAATATGGAAGCATCTAGGTGGCACAATAAAACAATATCTATGATCACTGTGTGTGAAGCAACAGCCTCTGGCCTAGCGGGAAATCATAACATCGAGCCTGACCACCACCTGATTGACCTTCCCTCTAGGGCGACCTTAAACTACCTGAGCCTCACTCGAGCTGGCTGAGTGGGTTTTGAAGTAACTGGTGTGGAACTCATAGCCGGACCTCTTTGCTGAACTGGACCTCCCATAAAATGAGGACAATACCTCCTCACATGCCTCTACTCTTCACAATCAAAGCAACGTCGATCCAACAATGGCGGTGGGGACTGAATTGGACCCCAAGAACTAGAATAACAACTAAATAAAGCTGGTACAGACGAACCCTGAACTGATAGAGCACGAGATGAACTCTGGGCTGGGAGGGCACTGAATGATGACTGACCCGGAAGAGCATTATATGAACCACGGCTAGCTGATGCACAACGATGAAGCAGACGAGTCATCTGAACGGGTCTATAAGGACGACCCCTGCTGTGATGGGACTACCCTCCAGATGAGGCAGTACTGAAACCACCCAAACTATAAGGTTTGTTGGCCTCCCTCTCCTCATGCTCCCGACTGCAAACCAGCTTTAGGCATCTACCACTATTAACCACCTCATCAGACCTCGTACCCATTGCAATCTCTCAAGTCATGATGAAACATAATCCATAGTTAAGGCCATCAATGAACCTCTTACTCTTCCTCTTAGTGGGAACCAACCATACCGACTGACGAGACAACTCTGAAAATCTCATCTCATACTGAGTCACTAACATACCCTCCTAGCGTAGCTGCCTAAATTGCCTACAAAACTCCTTCCTACGAGTTTGTGAAATAAATTTCTCTAAGAAGAGAACTAAGAACTCATGCCATGTAAGTGGTGTAGCGCCGGTTGGCCTGCTCAACCATTTGTAGGCTACCCCTGTCAGCCAAAAAGTAGTAAATGAGACTCCACTAGTATCCAAAATATCCGTCGTGCGAAGGATCAGCTGGCACCTGTCTATAAATTAATGAGCATCCTCTGGCTTAGCCCGACTGAACTCTGGAGGCTTAAGCCTCCTAAACCGCTCTAGTCTCTTCGTCTCCTCATCACTCATAGGTGGGCCAACCTGGGCCCGATTAGTTGCAACTAGTAGTATCCCTAGTGTCTGGAGTCTATGAGAAGTGGCTGGTCCAGCCGAAACCGAAATCGCCTGAGCAAGGATCGTGCATGGCATCTGAATCAGGGCCAAAGCATCCTGAAGGCCTAAGATGACAATGGGCACAAATGGTGCCTGAGCTGGTCCCACCGGCTCAATAATATCTGGTATCTGCTCCTCAACTGGAACAACTGGTGGCCCCACAGGTGCTACTCTAGCCATGGTACAAGCCACATCTCGGCTTCTACCGCAGCCCCGGCCTCACACAACTCTAGCTGGTGGTACTGGTGGCCGTCCACCTAATCCGGTCGTAGGAGACCTCACCATCCATGAAAGAATAGAAGAGTAGAAGTTCAGATTCTGGAATTAACAAATGCGTATGACAGCAATACAAGAAAGTGAAGTTTCCTAATAGTTCGGTAGCCTCTCGAAGATAAGTACAGATGTCCTTGTACCCTGCAAGACTCTACTAAACCTGCTCATACTCGTGAGACCTAAGTAACCTATGGCTCTGATACCAACATGTCACGACCCAAAATCCTAACCTGTCGTGATGTCACCTAACACACTGGTTAGGCAAGCCGACAATCACATAACAACTAAACAATTGAATAGAACATGATTTAACAAGTTCAACAACAGAAAAACCATATAAATATATTATTAAAGTAACTAAATCTCTACTACAACCATCCCAAAACTCGGTGTCTCGAGTATATGAGCACTACAACATCTCAACATAATACCAACTCTAGTACAGCGGTCTGAATAGTAGATTAAGACAGAAAAGCATGAATAGAAGGAGAGTCAAGGTCTGCGATCGTCATAGCAGCTACCTTGAAGTCTCTAAGAAAGAACTAGCAATGAAATACCAATCATCGCGTCCAGAGGTACCTGGATCTGCACACGAAGTGAAAAGTGTAGTATGAGTACAACCGACCAAATCTACTTAATAAGTAACAGAACTAACCTTGGGTTGAAAGTAGTGACGAGCTTCGAAGAATACAATCAGAACCAATATATTGACAACACATATATAGTAATGAGAATGACAATAATAACTTAGAGAAACTTCCATATTCAGCTCGATCATGGTACATAAATTTAGACATATTTCAAGTTCACAATTAAAAGCCAACACGGATAAGAACATGTCAAGTATAGCTAGCATGAGGAATGGTATATCTCTATGCCTATATGTTAGATATGCTTGACAAAGTATGGTATCACAGTGATATTTACAGGTACCCACACTCTCAGAGTGCTCATTCTTTCTATCTCAAATTCCCACTCATCACACACAATCACTCACCACTGTACGGGTGGCTAGCATCAATGCCCCTCATCAAAGTACGTATATATAAATCACCGTGCCTGCGCTTACTGCTGGTTTGTCAAACTACGGAGGGGCGGATCTTGCCCAACCGCTAAATAAAGCCAATAATACCTGTTGCGACGTGCATACTAACTCACAATAATAAATAAGCCATAAGCTAATAAGGCATGTTGCGAGGTGCAACTCGATCCACAATAACACTCTCAACCTGGCTCTCAGGCCCAACTCAGTCATCAATCTATCAGGTCTCAAAAGCTAACAATCTCATACTACTCATCTCAAATAATAAGAACATGTAATGTAACAAAAAATGATAACGGGACTGAGATATGATGTGCAATGAAGGATCATAACTGAGCATATAATTGCAATTACAAAAGATAACTCAAAATAGCAGAAATAACCTCACTATGCCTCAATAGAATAAGCACATAGCCTAAACATGTTTTCTAGCATGAGTTACAGTTCAATTACTCTAAAAAGAAAGGATTTCACTTATAGAACAAGACTTGAAAACAACACAGTAACAAAGAATCAATCGGATCATGATTTTCACGGTGCATGCCCACATGCCCGTCACCTAGCATGTGTTACCCCAACACAAACCATATAACATGTTTTTCAAGGATTTACACCATCATTTCCATGTTTAGAAGTGTTACTTACCTCAAAGTGCGCAACTCAATGCTCCAGCAAACCCTTGCCTTGCGAATCGGCTTCCGAACAACTCGAATCTAGTCACAAACAACTTAACATAATCAATATAAGCTATGGGACTCGATTCCATACAATAAAACTAAGTTCTTTGACAAAATTCAAAAAGTCGACCACGAACCCACGCCTCGAAACCCGACAAAATTCACAAATTCTGAACACCCATTCAATAATGAGTCAAATCATACCAAAATCATCCAATTCCAACCATAAATCAACCCTCAAATTCCCAAATCTTACTCTCAAATACCTAGTCCAAAATCTCCCAAATTGTACCTCAAAAACACATAATCTAGATGGGAAAATGAATGGGTATTCAACATTAATGGACAAAAGTGATCAAAAGTTGCTTACCTCTTGAATTATAGTGAAAGTCCTCTTAAAAATCGGCACTATGAACTTCTATAGTCAAAAAATAAGGAAAATGGCTCAAACCCTCGAAATATAATCACTGCCAATCAATGTGCACCTGCGGCTCACTTAACCACATTTGTGGTTCCGCAGGTGCAGCCAAAACCTTACATCGGCGATACAACAACGACCCCGGTCTTTTGCTATGCAGACACTACTCCACATCTGTGGGTCCACTTCTGCGGATAAACCTCGCACCTGCGCTTTTTGCAAATGCGGATCCTATTTTGCATCTGCGGCCAAGACCTCTCCTGACCACTTCCGCTTCTTCGACCAGCTGGCCGCGCCTGCGAGCTCGCAAGTGCGAAATATTCCTCGCACCTGCGTAATTTCCTATCTCAACTCAGGAACGGTTCTACAACCCCATGGCTTATTCTGCTGCTCTGCACCTGCAGCCAAAACCTCGCAGGTGCAGATACACCAGACTTGAAACCAACTGATTTTCTCCAAGTCCAAACATCAATTTGAATGCAATTTGAATCACACTCAAGGCCCCTTGTGACCCCATCCATAAATACCAACACATCCTAAAACATAATACGAACGTAGTCGAAGCCTCAAATCACATTGAAAAACATCAAAAACACGAATAATACCAATTTAAGCCTAATGAAACTAATGAATTTTCAACATCTAAAAGCAATGCCGAAACCCATCATACCAACTCCAATTGACCTCAAATTTTGCACACAAGTTATAAATGACACAACAGACCTTCTCTAACTCCCGAAACAAAAATCTGAGCCAGGTATCAACAAAGTTAACTCTCGGTTAAACTTCCAACCTTCCAAACCTTCAACTTTTAGTCTTTCGCCAATTCAAGCAAGAACGACCTACGGACCTCCAAATAAATATTCGAACATACTTATAAGTTAAAATCAAGATACGTAGCTAGCAAAACCATTAAAACTTCATTCCAGAGTCATTTACACATAACTCAACATTGGATCAACTTTTTCAACTTAAGCTTCCAATGTTGGAACTAAGTATCCCAATATATTTTGAAATATCCCCAGAATTAAAACAACCACTTCGGCAAGTCACATAACCAATAATGAACATAGATTAAGCAATAAATGGGGAAACAGGACTACAATACTCAAACAACCGGCCGAGTCATTGCATATGTGATGCAATTTGAGATTAAATCGCATGAGGAAATTGGCTTGACTGTCAACAAGATGAATGTGAGTTTTTCAGATGTTTGAGATATTGTATGATTAAGTTTACATGAGTTCATGAAGGACTTCGCTGAATTACGGTGCGCAATGTGTTACACTTCATATACGAATAAGGAAATTACTAGATGCGTGATGTGTTACACTTCATGGATATATGGAAATCTTGAAATCATTTTTGTTTTTTCATTCGTGATGGATGTGATGTGTTAAGAATGTATAGTCACTCGGTTACTTTAAGATGATGTTACTTCTTTGGATGTTGGTGTTCTAATGGAGCACAGATCGATACGCTCGTTTGAGCGGTGCATCTGAGATTAGAATAGGGTGGATGACCCTCGAGAAGGTTCTAATGGGTTCAAGATTAATATGTGGTATTTGAGAAATTTTCGAACTTGTAAATGGCTAAGATATGAAATTTTCTTTGGACAGTGTTGGGACTCACTTAGGTTTTACATTTTAATATTAGGAAGGTTGAGAAAATAACTTTAAATTCACACAGTCTTTTCACCGTGGGTATCTCGATTGTGGTATTAGGGTGCCTAAGATAGCATACATCAGCTCATGGGCTTTAGGACGATATGGTTTCATGCTAGGATCTGTAGTGGTGAGCTTTGGGGAAGGATTGTAATGTACTAGCAAAGAGAAGTTTAACTTGAACGCAATTTAGAAGGAACTCAAAGAATTAGGTTAGTTTGGTAGTAGGTTGAATCAACATCGTAATAGAAGTGATCGATTATTTTTGGTTCTTATGATGTGGTGAGGATTTACCGGTGTTTTATTGCAATACCCTGGGCTGTGCGACCTGCGTGACTTTAGTTGAGATAGATGAATTCAGTTCGGATGGCTAGGTTATGTGCAACTTGTTTTAGAGTAGTTCTCGATGATTTATACCACGGCTTGGGGCAGATGTTTTCATCATGAATGGGTAGTATGTTGTGTGTTGCGATTTTCTCACGGATAGGGTCTAGAGGTAGGTTTATGGCAAAGGGTTTATGTATCTTGCTGGTGCTTTAGAGTTGTTAATGAGATTCTCGTGCTTTTCATATGATGGTATGATAGATGCGGTGCGACGTGTGGGATCGAGGTTTACATATACAAGGTTGGGGTTCAATTTTGAAGGAAAGGTCATGAATTTTAGAGAACATGGACAATTTTAGATGTTTAGATGAATGCTGATACTAATTGGTATTACTTGAGAAGGGTGTGCATTTCAGAAGGAGTATTGTATTTTGATATACGGATGCTTCATTGGTATTGCGGTACTCGTTCGATTGATCGACTACTAATGTTCATATTTTTTATGTGGCACGGAAGAATTATGGAAGTATTTCACGTGGAATGATTGCATATGAAGGATATGGTAGTCACTTGAGTGGTCGAATTGGGATCAGATATGGTGGTTCTGATATTCTAGGGAATTGGGGATTGGGAGTTCTCATAGGTAGAGCGTCCCTTGGTTGCAGACTGTGAAGGTATGGCAAAAGTGAGACAGCTAATAGTAGGTGTTAAAATTAGGTTATTGTGGACTTTTGCAAGGATTATCTATCTAATTTTGGATGGGGCGAAGTTGATTTTGGGGGCCATTAATAGGCCTAACGAGGATGTGTATTCTACACATGGGTCGAATATGTTTACTCAGCACAACTATTGATGGAGGATGTGTCATCGGTTAAAGTTGATCTTATTCGTGTCTGTTGGGTTCCATGTATGGCTCTTCTATGCTACGATGGGTTGTGATCGGTTGGGTATTAGCACACTGGTGCATTCCTTCTTGGTCTTGTGGCAAATTTGAGTGAGATGATTCTTGGGGTGTTGAATGGTTGATTTGGGAATGGTTGTTGATTTTGAACATTATGACTTGAGTTATTTTATGTGCACCGGTGATTGGATTGGGTCACGCATTGCGGCAGAGTTCTGTTGGGATATGATCTTTTGTGATTATTTCATGTGTTTTGGTTCTCCCTTGGGTGATGGGTTCCTAAAATTGCGCTTGCGGTGGTATTTATCGAGCTTGGGGGAGTTCTCTAATTTGAGTCATTTTCCATTTTTGGGTACATTTGAGTTGTTTCTTATTGGTGCATAGATCACACGGTTTGTGGCTTTAGGTAGTATTGGTTTGAAATGTCATTAGAGCAGCTGGTATTTGATGAGACGAGGTCATTGGACCTGGAATGAGTGCTACCGGATTTGATCACGGTATTATTTGAAGGATAATATAGGAAGTCATCTTATAATTTTGTAATGGATCTTACCGAGCGAGAGAGCTCCATGACTTGTTGATGTGATGAGTGGTTATGAGCTTCTGCACTTTAGTTCCACCATTGCCGGTGAACAAAGGTTTTGAACAAGGATTTATTTGATATAAGGTTTGTTACCAGTACCGGGTTTGCTGTTGCTTATTGTGGTCGGATGTTATTGCTATGATGGTGTACACGCGGGTTGTGAGACACCGACATGTTTCTGGTTGATGTGAGCTGTGGGAGAGCTGGTTACTGTTATTAGATTAGGTTGTATGCCGCAATAGACTGACATATTTTTATTGCATTTCATCTTTCCTTACAATTTCCTTGATTATTTACCTTATTTACTTGCATCTCTTCCTTATATGCTGGATTGTTGACTAAGCATAACACTTTAAAACAAAGCATTGTGAGCACCAAGGTGGTTTTACCTGAGATTTCCTAATTTGATCATATATCTATTTTATACCTGTTGAAATTATGAGTTGTACAGGTGATAGTGAGTATCATTTATAATTCTTACTTCTATTACCTCGCCAAGGTTAGTCACGATACTTATTAAGTACATGAGGTTGGTCAATTCTGCACCTTTCGTGCAGATCTTGGAGTTGATGCTTGATGGTAGGCTATAATTACGTATTTTAGTCACTTATTGCACTCTAATTCACTGCACTTTATTTGTGTTTGAGCTTTAATTGGTAGTGTTTTGCACTTATTGTGTGTTTTATGCCATGTAGGAGTGATTTCGAGCTATGTAGATGTTATGGAATGAATTCGAGTTGGAGCTTTAAAGTTTGAGTAAAAGCCCAAATGATTAAGCTGGGATCCTGTTTGGGGGTCGAGGACCAAGCCTGGACGTCAAAAATCGAGATTCAATCCGTACTCTGAGAAAAGTCCACAACCGCGGCGAGTGGGGTGGCGCGCGGCATGGCACGGCTGTACAATTTCCTGCTGCTTGTAAGAATCAACTCTATGGAATTCCCCACTGATACCCCGCATTGCACGTCGTCCCATGCAGCATGACTGTGCAATTTTTACAGAGTGAAAATCCAATTTCGGCTAGGAAAAGGTGATTTCGTCTGAGCCTGACCATACTTGGTATAAATACATGGAAAAATGTTATTTTCTTGACTTTTGACACATATTCGACCTAAGGAGGCTAAGGAGGAGTTGGAAGAGCAAAAGCACAAGGATTTAATCATTCCTTCCTCACTCAAGACCCAAGTTTGGATCGAATTTATGTCTTTCCATACTTTAATTATATTGGTGATGAATTGTGCCATGTCTATGGAGTAGTTCTCTTTAGGATTTGATGGATTTGGTGTCTTGATGATTGTTTGTGGATTATAAATCTATTTTATGTACTGAAGCATATTTGGATGATTTAACTGTTGTATCTGAATTCACTTGTTCATGTAATCGAGAGAGGCATAACTTGTGATATCTTTACATTATATTGTTGGTTCAGTTCATTAATTATTCTTGGTATTCAAAAGAGGCTAGTTGAGTTATTGGTTAAACCTAGTTAGCAGAATAATCGAAAGAGGATTTTCTAAAGACTAATCCACTACGCATTCTTGCATATCTTCACGTGCTTAAATTTGTTCATCTTGTAAGGTTAAGACTTAATCTCGAGAGGAGTTTTTTACCGAACATTTGAACTAATAATTGAGTGAATTTGAGAGACTTGCTTGAACATTAGAAGTGAATTATCTATTGTTAGATCACAAACAATTATCTTGCACCTGTCATATCAACCCCTATTTACTCCCACTAATAACTTGCTTGCTTACCTTTGTTGCGATTGTCATTAGTCGATTGCTTTAGATTCTTAGTTAATTTTACTTACAAATCATATAAACCTCATTTGTTGTTTCTCTTGAATAGTGATAAGGCTAGAAACTACGAGAATACTATTTAAATCCAATCCATGTGGATACGATATTATACGATACTATATTTGATTAGCGAGCATAACTTAAGTGTGTTTTGCGCTCGTCAAATTTTGGCGTCGTTGCTAGGGATTGGCACAAAGTGGTTGAAATAGTTTGTAGTGCTAATTCAGGAATTTTTCGTTTTATTTTTAATTTCTTTCCTCTTTTTACGTTTGGTGTTCTTTGACTGTGCGCAGGTTACAGGTTAAGATTGGTTCATGACTCGAGCTTCTGCGAAAGAAGTGTTACCATACAAGCCAGAGGTAGAAAGACAACTGCGACAGCTGAGGAAGGAAAGAAATCTCACCGGGACGGTAGAAAATGTTGGGCAATCCTCAACCAAATAACTTATGGCTGGAAACGGTGAGGATAATGTGAATTTGGCTGCAAGAAAAGCAGCCCAACAAAGAGAACAAGCTGCACGGGATGCTGAAGAAGCAGCTATTAGAGATGCACAGACTATGAAGAAGAGAGAGATTGGAGACTTGCTCAAAATCATCCCTTGGGTACAGTCCAGTTTGGAAATATAGCTCTTATGCCTGGGAGACCACTTGGCAATTATGCTAGACCAGTCTACAATCAAGGTTTCTCAAGTGTTAGACCACCCCCAATTGCAGCAAACAACTTTGTATTGAAGCAAGGGTTGCTTCAAACTCTTCAGAATTATTGTGTCTTCAGAGAGATGCCAAACGAAGATCCAACCACACAACTAATGGACTTTGAGGAGATTATGAACACCTTTCAATACAATGGTGTGTCAGATGATGCAGTGTACTTGAGGGCATTCCCCTCAAACTCAAAGATGATGCAAAACAGTGGCTTCAGAGCTTAACTACATGTTCGATTAGAGCTTGGGAGGAGATTACTAGAAAGTTCCTTGATTAATATTTCTCCCCAGCTAAGACAGGCATGTTTAGAAGAGAAATTCATAACTTCTGCCAGAAAGATACTGAAACTATTTTTGAAGCATGGAAGAGGTTTAAGGAGATTGTTCGAAAGTGTCAACAGAGTGGAATTGAACTCTAGATACAACTCCAGGACTTTTGGGATGGATTGACAACGGCTTCGCGTATAACATTGAGCAATGTAGCTGGAGGCCCGTTGATGAAGAAAACTCTACAGGAGATAGTTACAATTCTTGATGAGTTATTTGAAGATGCTAATCAATGACCCTTTGAGAGTGCGGAAAGAAGAAGATCGATTGGTGTTCACAGGGTTGATGCTAACAAATCTGTGCAGGTACAACTTGAATCTATGGCTATGGAGTGAATGATTTGATCAATGAATATTCGATTCTTTCTTCAATGTAGAATTGATTCAAACCAATTCTTCTATTTTTTATAGAAAAAATATGGATTCGGGTCATCATTAGTCATTTGATATAGTATTCAGTACGTATGTAAATACGTTTATCCTTCACTTCATTCTTTTTCTTTCTAAAGTTTCAATGTACAAATTCCTCTACCAACGTATTTAACTCCATTTGTTAGAATAGCTTCCATTGAGTCTCTGCACCTATCCTCTTTTTTTTTCTGAACTTTTGTTTGTTTTCGGAAAAAAAGATTTGGCTCAGGATTGCCCATTTTTGTTAATTCCAGGGTTTCTTTGAATTTGAAAGTGATTACTTAGTAAGTTTCCATACCAAGGCTCAATCCAATTAAGTCCGTAGCGTATACCGATTTTGCCATATCCCCCGTTCTTTTTGAGATTAGGATCTCGTTGTGATGTCATTCCTTTTTATTTTTCTTTCATTTATACTAGAACCATCGAATTCATAGATACCAATTCATATCTCGAAAACATGTTTTCTCCTCTTTGATTTTCTTAACTATATTCTATAGGAGACCATTTTTTGTCCAATCAAAAATGATTTTATCATTTCGGTATCCGCAATTCAATATAGATGGATATATACCCCATCTATATGTCTCTCTTCTCTTGATCTTGTTGCTCTTGGCAACAAACATGCATGAACCATCTCACGAAGTATGTGTCCGGATAGTCCAAATTCTCGATAGTTAGCTCTCAGCCTTCCGGTCAAAAAACAACGTCGATAAATGCGTGTAGGTGCACTATTCCGTGGTGGGGATTGTAAGTTTCCATAAATTTCCCATTTGTCACTCAACGACGGAACCTTGTTTATTTTTTTCTTTGAGGATCGACGAATCGAATGATATTTCTGTTCCATTTTTTGCCTCTTCTTCTCCCTCTGAATCAAACTTTTCCTTGCCATAATGGTTGAATTCCTATTAGTATCCATGATACAAGTCGAATCCTATATGTAGAAATAGAAGAAGGTGGACCCCCTCTCCGTCGAAAGATATGAGATTATCGCGGATACACACATTAAAAATATTAACCAAATTTGCCCGACGTAGAGGCAATCAAGAAAGTCACATATGTGAAAATCTAACCTACCAAAAAGTGAGCTAATCCAACCAATCTTGCTTGTACAATGGAAAGGGCCACTGGTTTATCTCTCCAGCGAATCAAATTGGCCAAAGGTGTGCGTTCATGAGCCCATGCTAAAGTTTCAATCAATTCCTGCCAATATCCACGCCAAGAAATTAAGAACATAAATCCTGTAGCCCAAACAAGATGGCCAAATAAGAACATCCATGCCCAAATCGATATACTATTCATACCAAAAGGATTATATCCGTTGATAAGTTGTGAAGAGTTTAACCATAAATAATCCTTAACCAGCCCATCAAATAAGTGGAAGATTCATTAAACTGTGAAATGTTATCCTGCCATAATGTGATGTGCTTCCAATGCCAATAAAAAGTAACACATCTAATAGTATTTAACATCCAAAAAACTGCCAAATAAAATGCGTTCCATGTTGAAATATCACAAGTACCGCCTCGTCCTAGGCCATCGCACGGAAAGTGATATATGCGGAAGAGACACCCTACTCATGAGTGTGAAGCCTCAATGGAGGAAGTGAATGTTGTGGGAAACTACAATTTGGATGCAATGGGTCAGAGGCACCCCGATTTTTCATGGAGTTCAGCTGGAGATACTGCGAATGCTTGGCAACAAAATAACTCTAGACCTTAGGGACAAGTAGTTCTAGAATACCAAAATCAGCAGATGCAGCAATTTCTGCCTCAACAGCCCATTCAGCCTGGTTTAGAGGATCTAATGAATGCTTTCATTATCAAGACAGATGAGAGGTTGGACGCCCATGGAGTAGCTAACAAAGATTTTGGCACATCTTTACGAAAGCTGGAGAGACAAGTGGGACAGATTTCAATAATATTATCTGAGAGTGCTCTAGGAACTCTGCCGGCTGATACGGAGAGAAATCCCAAAGAAACAGCGAATGTTGTAACTCTAAGAAGTGGGCAAGTGTTGAAAGATTCCACCACGATACAAAATGATGTAATACTTGAAAAACAAAATAAGGAGCAGCTGAAAAGTGATGTTGATAAAAAGAAGAAGGGCCAAATGAAAGCTGAGAAAAAGAAGGGAGAAACTTCAAAAAGGGAGGAAAATGATGAGAGCAAACATATGCCTGCTTTACCTTTCCCTCAAAAGTTATGTAGAGAAAAGCTGGACAAGCTGTTTGGGAGATTTTTGGATGTGCTGAAACAGGTTCATGTAAATTTGCCATTCACAGAAGTGCTCTCACAAATGCCTGCTTATGCCAAATTTTTTAAGGAGATCCTTAGAAAGAAAAGGAAAATCGAGGAGACCTCAGTGGTCAAGCTCACAGAGCATTGCAGTGCGATCTTACAAAACAAACTCCCACAAAAGTGTGGAGAACCAGGGAGTTTTACTATACCTTTCTCTGTAGGAACTATTAATAATAATAAATCATTATGTGATTCTAGTGCCTCAATTAATTTAATGCCTCTATCTATTTACAGGATTCTAGAGAAAGAGATCGGAGAGATAAGGTCTGCATCAATATCTTTGCAGCTGGCAAAACCAAATGACTCTGATACCCGAGGGGATAGTGGAAGATGTGTTAGTTCGAGTGGATAAGTTCGTATTTCCTATGGATTTTATAGTGGTGGATATGGAGGAGAACAAGTCCCCCTTATCCTAGGAAGACCATTCTTCGCAACGGGTAGAGATATATTGGATATACACAAGAGAAAACTCATGCTTAGAGTGGGTAAGGAGACTGTGACTTTCAAGATGGATGTAGAAAAAGGGGTGAAAAAAGAAAAACCATTTGCGAGTTTTGAGTGGAAAGTGAAAGGCTCAAAAGAGAAGGTTGCATTGAGTGAGAAAGAAAAGTGTGGGGTGTAGCCCAAAAAGGTGGAGAAGAAGCTGTCGGCATGGATGTGCGCATTAGTTCGAAGGTGAGAAATGGAGCCCGTTTTCGACTTGGACCTCGACTAGATGTTCAAGGAAGTTTTCTTTACCTTATGCTTTTTAATTGTGTGCCATAGGGACATGCCACAATTTAAAGTGTGGGGTGGAGAGTAATTTTATGTTGTATGTATATGTATTAGTTTTTTTAGTCTTAGTAGTTGGAAAACTGAAAATACCATAAAATTTGAAATTTTTTTTATTTTGACGATGGATATCATTAGATAGGTTTCTTGAGGAATTAAAGACGATAGAAAAAGATAAAAAGATTGTCTTTTTTTACGTAGTGTAATAATTTTTTCTTGGTTTTTCTTTGTGTCGCGGTTCTTTTTCAAGGGTTTTATTGGAACTGGGTGTAGTTAGTTTTTATTTTTATTAGGAGTAGTAAACCTTGTGCTATGGTTTTCATGGAAGACAGTGTCTCTTAAATTTATTATTCCTTGAGAATAGTGAGTACTTTAGTTGTGACGCTTAGGCTCAGTTTTTGACTCTTGTATAAGTACCTTAAACTGTATGATTTTTTAACTTTGCTTAACTGCTTTGACTAGATGGTCTTGATGAATACGATCCTGAGTGAGTTATGTGCCATGTGTGGGTGAGTTTTGTTGTATTCTGTGCATTGCGTTTGGTGTCTAGAACTTGCCCTGTGTGTTTATAAAGCGAAATAGTAGTTTTATTCAATCTTGGAAGTGATATAGGCATTTCTTTGTCGAGACAGTTATATGCTTTTACCCACCTAATTGTTATATATCTTAGTTAACCCCGTTGTGCCTGTAATCTTGTTTCTTTGGCAACTACATTACAAGCCTTACCGATTTGATTGAATCGACCATGTATTTGAACCTTTTACATCTCATGTGCACTTGATGTTTTTATGAACTTTGTAAGAGTTGAAGTGTGGGGTGGTTGGTTTGGCTTTTGAGTTGAGCTAATAAAATAAGGAGAAAGGTGCACTGTATTGAAAAGGTAAGAGCCACATGAATTGAAAAAGAAAAGAAAAAATAAGTGTATGATTGTGAAAAATATTCTTTGCTAGTGGTGACTCTTGATGTAATTGTGCTCAAAGAAGTAGAAAGTTAATGTATATTGATGTGAAGGTGGAGTTATGGTTTGACATAAGTGTGGGGTTTTGAACAATGAATTGTATGTATTAAAGTGCTTAGGGAGGTGCAGTCACTCTTATATCCAAAAGTATCCTACCCATCCCACAGCCTACATTACAACCAATTGAAGTCCTACTTGATCCTTGACTTAATGAGCTCAATTAGTAGAGTAGTACAGTATGCGCAAGCCTATGGTATGTCTTTTGGTTGCACATGAATGTTGTTTCTAAGAGTGAGTGAATTCTTTCTATCTTGCGTTCCTGATTGTTCTTAAATTTTATTGTGTGTGGAACTACTCTCTATTTTTGTGTGAGGGCACTTGATTCATGAAGGAAAGGTAATGTCGTTGACCTCTGTGTTAGAGTAAGTGAGTGGGTTATAAAATAATGTGTGGTTCTTTTGAGTGAGATCTTGAGGCTAGGATGTTATAGTATCGTGCTTAATCTGTTTTAATATTCTTGGTGTGATGAGTTATGAGAGTTGTTAAAAAAGGTCATGTTCTATGTGGAGTGTAGTTTGATTGCTCGAGGACGAGCAATAGTTTATGTGTGGGGTGTTGATGGTAGGTTATAATTACATATTTTAATCACTTATTGCACTCTAATTTACTGCACTTTATTCGTGTTTGAGCTTTTATTGGTAATGTTTTGCACTTATTGTGTGTTTTATGCCTTATAGGAGTGATTTCCAGCTATGTAGATGTTTCGGAATGAATTTGAGTAATTTGGAGCTTTGAAGTCTGAGTAAAAGCCTAAGGGATTAAGCCAGGATTGTGTTCGGTGGCACAGAACCAAGTCTAGACGTCCAAAAATGAGATTTGATCCGTACTCTAAGTAATCCCCACTGTCGCGGCGCATGGGCCGGCGTGCGTGTACAAATTCCTATTGTCTGTTAGAAGTTAGGTCTTTAGAAGTTAATGCCCCGCATGGCGCGTCGCCCTATGCAGCGTGCCTGTGTATTTTTTACTGAGCAAATATCCTATTTTGGCTAGGAAAAGGTGATTTCTTCTGGGCCCGACCTTACTTGGTATAAATACATGGAAAAATATTATTTTCGGAACTTTTGTCACATATTCGACCTAAAGAGGCTATGGAGGAGTTAGAAGAACACGAGCACAAGGATTTCATCATTCCTTCCTCACTCAAGACCCGAGTTTGGATTGAATTTATGTTTTTCCATACTTTAATTTTAATTTTGATGAATTGCTCCATATCTATGGAGTAGATCTCTTCAGGGTTTGATAGATTTGGTGTCTTGATGATTGTTTGTGGATTATAACTCTAGTTTAATGAGTTGAAGCATTTTTGGATGATTTAACTGTTGCATCTATATTCACTTGTTCATGTAATCGAGAGAGGCATAACTTGTGATATCTTAGCATTATATTGTTGGTTGAGTTCATTAATTCTTTTTGGTAATTGAAAGAGGCTAGTTGAATTATTGACTAAACCTAGTGAGGAAAATAATTGAAAGAGGTTTTTCTAAAGACCAATCCACTTTGCATTCTTGCATATCTTCACGTGCTTAAATTAGTTCATCTTGTAAGGTTAAGATTTAATCGAGAGAGAAGTTTTTACTGAACGTTTGAACTAATAATTGAGTGAATTTGAGAGACTCACTTGAACATTAGAAGTGAATTATCTAGTGTTAGATCCCAAATAATTATCTTTCCCCTATCCTATGAACCCCTATTTACTCCCACTGATAACTTCCTTGCATACCTTTGTTGCAATTGTCATTTGTCGCTGGCTTTAGATTCTTAATTAATTTTAGCTACAAATCATATAAACCTCAATTGTTGATTCTCTTGCATAGCGGTCAAGCTAGAAATAACGAGAATACTGTTTAAATCCAATCTATGTGGATACGATATTATGCTATACTATATTTGATTAGCGAGCATAATTTAAGGGTGTGTTTTGCGCTCGTCAATGCTGCTATGTATGGCGGGAGCTACCATTGAAGATGCACCTACATTCTAGTTATGGCTATCACTTGTCCTTGGTAGCTTTAGATTCGAATTCTGCTCATGTACATTCCATACAGATGTTTTAATTATTTCATTTCAGTTTTTTGAATCTAAGTTTTAGTAGCTCATGAGTTGTACTACCAGTCCTTGGGTTGTTGTATAAAAGTTCAGTAATTTCATCATTTATTTCTCATGATTCTCATTTGGATTGTGTTATTGTTAATTGGATTACCTAGCGGGTTGTGTTAGATTCCATTACGACTAGTTGGATTTTTGTGCCGTGACATGACCACCACAGAACCACCCCTAAACATCCCAGTTCTGCCTCAACACCTTTCATTCTTTGGTTCCTTTTAGGTCAATTAACTTTCATTAGATTCTGAACAATGAAGTAATTATTGGATTCCAAAGTCCAAATAGATACTCATCGGTCAGAATCCTTGGCCGATTGATGTCAACCCCTGGTAATCGAGCAATAATTTTGTTTGCTTGATTTGTTGTTTCAAAGCTCTGTAAATACTCTCATTGGTCCTTTTCCTTCTTTATGTCAATTGCATGTTAGTTCACTTAATTATATCTTTATTTGTTGAAAATAACACTGTCATTATAGCATGGTTTGTTTAATTGTAGGTGTCCTAAGCTAATTTATTCTAATTTTGTTAATCACATGTTAATTTAGGTGAATTGATGAACCGGTTTAGTTTTGTTGAATGTTATTGCTTTGGTTTGCCTTTTGTTTATTTGAAGTCGTGTTGTAGTGGTTCAGTTCAAAAAGGTGATTGGGTCCTGCCTTGTTTGATAGGCAGGCCCATTGAGTTGTAAGGTCCAATAAGGAAATTGGGGGGCTTAGGCATGTTGGGCAAATGCCCAGGCATGTGAATATTGGTTGATGCTAATACATGGACATAGAAGGGTACTTTAGGAATTAACTGGAGAGAATCTTTTTGTCAACTAACTGAGAAACTTCTAAAAGGGAGTAAAAGGAATAGATTGCAATAGAATAGTAAAGAAGGACATGTATTAGGGACCGTTGGGGTAAAAACGGGAAAGAAAAGGGATTAAAAAGAAAAAGAAAAATTTGAAAGAGAGCCCTGAAAATTAGATATAAAATAGGAAATCTCACTCACACTTTTCTCATCCAATCTCATACACACTCACAACATTCACAATATAAAATTCACTCACTTGCACGTTCAGAAACACACACACTTCTGAAAATTTCACATTTGAAGAGAAGAAATTTGAAATTCAAATTGTTTGAAGATCTAAAATAACCAAAAAAAAAAAAATTCCGGAGTTGTTCTAATTTCTGGGTTTTTCCAAGAATGAATAGGCTGCTGCTTGTTGCTATTTTTCGCTTGAAAAGTAGCTGAGCTCCATCATCTTCTTCTTCAAACCTTTATTTGGTCCTCAACTATTGTTTTCTATTTTTATGTATGTAAATGTTCACCTGTTCTCCTCTACCCGAGTCTTTTGGATGAAAATTTGAATTGTTCATGTTAAATTAGTGTTTGCTTGCTCAAGTCTAGTATGTTAGTTTCCATATCTGCTTGATTTTCCTTTTCTGATCAATAGCTGATGCCATTGATATGTATTAACTAATATATTAGATGTTAAGTGGTTATTAATTAGTTTAATACCTGTTGTCGATAGTAATTTACCTTCTAAAATGATGATTCATCTTCCAAATAATATCAATAGTCGTGAACCAAATTTAATTGACTATTTAGCCACATCCGATTTACGAGGGTACCCCAATGGCTATCTGCTTGTGAGTTAAGGATTTATTTGAAGAAAAGGAAAACAGTCAGCCTAGGAGAACCTATTTTTTTGGAAAAATAAATGTAATAGAGGCATGAAGTTTGGTCATAGATTTATAATTCTTATAATGCACTATTTCTTTTGGCTTCATGCACAACCGTTAAATCTCTTTAGTCGTGTATTCATCAAAATCGAATGGTTATGAACTATGTTTGTTGGTTTATGGTCAATTTTCAGAGTTGATAGGCTTATTTCCAGTTTCTTTTGACTCTATGAAATTGGGCTTTGTCTGTTGCAAGTGCAGCTAGGCCGCGTATGGATTTGGAGTTCAAGAACTTGCTCTACTCAATCTTGTGTGCAATCTAGAATTCTCACATTCGAGTTCTACTCTACATTCATAGATAGTATTCAATTAGTGATTAAAAAATTAAATAATTAAGTGTTGGATTGAATAAATAAACCAATATAGTAAATCAATAAATCAAAATAAATATTCAAATAACAATATTTATGGAAGAACCACAATCCTAGAACGTGATGTTTAGGTCCATATTGTAACGACCTGACCGGTCGTTTTGAGCTTAGCGCATCCTTCGGCTGTTTGAGGCCTTGGGTTGCTTCACTTCATGTATTATGACTTGTACGCGTAGTCGGAATTGAATTTCGAGAAGTTTGGAGATGATTCGGATGGAAAATTATCAATTCGGAAGCTTTAAGTTGGAAGAGTTGACTAAGGTTTGACGTTTGAGTAACGACCTCAGAATCAGAATTTGAAGGTTCCAATAGGTTTGCATGATGATTTCGAGTATCGGATGGTCCGGGAGCATTTTAGGTGCTTATATGAAAAGTAAGCATTTTTGAATGTTTTAGAATTTCATAAGTTTGGTTTGAAGTGGATTTTGATGTTATCGATGTCTGTTTGGGGTTCCGCATCTTGGAATAGGTTCGTATTGTGATTTGTGACTTGCACGCAATGTTTGACATCATTCCGGAATGTTTTGATAAGATTCCGACATGTTCGCCGAAGTTTGGAAGTTTGAAAATTTGAAGAAAGATTCTAATCGTTGATTCGTAGATTTGATGTTGTTTGGTGTGTTCGAAGCCTCGAGCAGGTTCGTTTCATGTTTTGGGACTGGTTGGTGTGATTGGACGGGGTCACAGGGGCCTTGGGTGCATTTCAGAGTTATTTCGGACCAAGTTTGGCTAAGTTGCTACTATAGGTGTCTGTTGTCTGGTTTTGTTCTTCGCGACCACGAAGTGATTCACGCGTTTGTGAAGAAGGATCTGTTGGCTGATGACTTTTGTGCTCCGCGTTCGCGACTGGGGCCACCTATTCGCACAAGGTGAGGTGGCAAGGCTTCACGTTCACGATGAAGAAGATGGCCTCGGAGATTTCCTTAGCCTTCCCATTGGCCGATTGGGCATTACGTTCGCGATGGTTCAGCTAGAAAAGCATCGCGTTCGCGAGCTGTGAATTTGTAGAAATTATGAAACTTTAAAAGAAAACCTAGAAATTAGTATTTTTGGAATTTGACCACGCAATTTGGCATGGAATTGGGAATAAATTATATATTTGAATTCGTAATGTTATGGGTAATGTATATCTTCGAACATTTTCGGAATCGGGGCACGTGGGCCCGAGGGTTGACTTTGTTAAATTTTTGAGAAGAGTTGGGAATTCTTATCAATTAATTAATAATATTTTTATTGGCTTTCATGATTGTTTGAATAGTTTTGGATCATTGGCTTTGAATTGAAGAGTTAAAGAGGCGTTGGAGCCGGTTATGGAACATCGGAACGAGGTAAGCCTTCTGTCTAACCTTGTGAGGGGGAAACTACTCCCTAGGCGATGTAATTGTTATGTGATACTTGTTGTCGATGCTACGTACGCATGAGGTGACTAGAGTCTGTACGTGGCTAAAGCATGTTTATGTTCGGGTAGACTTAAGACTTTATCATGTAATATTTGAATTATTTGAACACATTCTGCTGGCTTAATTAATTGAAATTATAATTGAACTTGATTTAGAAATTACATATATATTAGGTCGAGCCTTATCACCTTGAGTTATTGGCAAGTTATTTGAGAATCGTTCAAGGTTGTACTCACTTTGTGTTCATATACTGTATCGCAAGTACGTGCCTCGTAATTCAAAAATTCCTTTCCTTTATTGTGGAGCGGGCCGAATGCGTTGGTAGGATCATGTACCACACTCTTATGGGAGTGGACTGTTTGCCTCGGCAGTATAATAGAAGCATCTATGATTCGTGCCACTCGACCCACGACAGTGTACACGTTATAATGGGATGGGGTCGTTCGCCTCGACAATATCATTTTCCTTCTGGGATCGAGCCGTACCACCTCGTCATTATCGTGCGTTATATCGCTAGCAATCAAAAAGTTCATTAGATTATCCTTCCATTGATGCCCGACACTTTATATGGTAGTTCCTTATCCGTTTGAAGTTGGCACTTGATATTTCTAAGCTATTGAGATAGAATACGAGATCGAGAAATTGATATCATTAGAAGGGATTTTAGAATATTGTGTTAGTTACAGATTTACCTCACTGATATAGTTCTGCTTCTTAGCTGTTTATGATTTACCCATATTGATTTATTGGACCACTAGTAAGTGTCGATGTTGACCCTCGTCACTACTTCTCCGGGGTTAGACTAGATACTTACTGGGTACGTGTTGATTTACGTACCCATGTTGCACTTCTATGCTAAATGTGCAGGATCTGACAGGTTCATTTGGTGATCATCTTGGCATGTAGGTGCGGCTATTGAGGAGACTTTAGGTGAGCTGCATTCCAGGCTACGTATCACAGTCCACGGAGTCTCCATCGTACTATGTATTTTATCCTATCTCATTTACATTCTAAGCAAATGTTGTATTATTATTGTACTCCTTAGTATATGCTTATGCATTTGTGACTCCGGGTTTTGGGATATACTAGTTGATGCTTACGATTTTGTATATTATCATCGCCTTTCACTTCTCTTATAAAACTACAAATTTTGTATGTTCTCGTGGATTTAAAAGAGTAAATTTCCTTCCTTAGTAAAATTTATGATTTAAAAAGTAATTAAATGGATAATTAAATTGATTAATCACCGTTGGTTTGCCTGACGGAGGCGTTAGGCGCTGTCACGACCTATAGTGTATTTTGGGTCATGACAGCTTGGTATATTGTCAAAGGTAACAATTTAGCTTACGTTATTGCGTATCAAGAAGGCTCCAGTTTGTTTCCTTGGATGGTTAATCTAGTCAATTTACGCTATAAGATGAAGACTGATCTATTTGTTCTATAATTAAGGGTTATATATTTATAGCATTAAAAGATGTGAAACTTAATGGGATAGCTCAATTAAAGATATCATTATATGCAATAGGAAAATATATGATAGAGTAAACGGCAACTTGTATAGAACGATAGTAAATAAGATCAACAACAGTTCTATTTACGAGTAAATACAGCGAACATCTAAGGTCCACAAACAAATGAATGACATAAAAATGTGATGTTACGATGGTCGCATGCCGCATGATCATTATAAAATCTGAGAAGGGATATGAGGATGTGTCGGGCCAGTTAATTAACAAATCGAAGAGCTCTTTCTTTATGCACGCAAAAGCAGCACATTTTTTGTTCCGATCTGTTGAGGAGATCACAGGTTTTAACAGAGGACAATTTCCTCTAACTTACCTGGGTTGCCCTATTTTCTACACAAGAAGAAGAAAGGAATTCTACCAACATCTCAAAAAAAATGTGAAGAATAAATTACATGCTTGGAAAGGGAAATTGCTATCCTTCGGAGGAAAGGCCACATTGATTAATAGCGTACTACAAAGTATGCCAGTGTACATGCTGTCAGTGCTCGATCCGCCAAGAAATATACTAGATCATCTTCATAAAATATTTGCCAGGTTCTTTTGGAGTACAACAGAAGAGGGGAGGAGCAGGCATTGGTCGTCATGGCAGAATCTATGCCTCCCAAAAGAAGAAGGAGGGCTGGGGTTCAGATCGTTACATGATGTATCTAAAGCATTATTTGCTAAGCTTTGGTGGAGGTTTAGGACAACAAAATCTTTGTGGTCAAACTTCATGTGGAACAAATATTGCAAGAAAGAAATGCCAACTGTTGTTCAATTTAGAGAGGGATCTAATGTTTGGCGACAGATGTTGAAAGCTAGAGATGATGTAGAGCATGAAATTTTGTGGGAATTGAACACTGGTTCAACCAACATATGGCATGAAAACTGGACAGGTTTGGGTGCATTGTATCACGTGCTGCCTTATGATTTCAACATTGATGAAGATCTTCAAGAGGTAAATGAGTTGCGACAAAGCGGAGAATGGAATAATCAGTTGATTGAGCAGAAACTACCTGAAGATATAGCAGCCCATGTGAAGGAGAATATACATTTTCATGACAATGATAAAGGGTGGGACACACCCCATTGGATGCCGAATCCATCAGGAAAATTTACTGTAAGTAGTGCTTGGAAGCTTTTTCGACATAGAGCTAACGAGAATAAAGAGTTCAGTTTGATGTGGACTAAGGGATTACCATTCAAGATCTCTTTTTTCATATGGAGGCTTTGGAGGCAGAAACTAGCAACCGATGATTTATGGAGGAGACAGGGATATACAGTCATGTCGAGATGCTGGTGTTGTCAACATCCTCAGGAAGAAACAATTGAACACATTTTTCTGACTAGTCCTACAGCTAGTAAGGTATGGAAACATTTTATGTGTGCAGCAGGAATCCTTGAGCCCATCGTACAATTGAAACAGGTGATTAGAAGCTGGTGGGGTGCAGTAACATGTTCGAAATTGAGGCCTCTTTTCCAGGCAGCCCCAGCTATTATAACATGGGAACTTTGGAAGAAAAGAAACAAGGGCAAGTATGGAGGAAATGTGACAACTAATAGGGTCATACATGAAGTGAACAAGACACTATTTTATTTAGCAAGGAGCAGATATCCATGGTTATCAAATATACCACTCTTATGGCCAGACATGATCCACTTTTTTGAAGCCTATAAGCCAGTCTTGATTACGAGGCGAGTAGTTTGGAAGTATCCGTTCCAAGGGTGGTACAAATGTAACACGGATGGGGCGTCAAAAGGTAATCCAGGAGATAGTTCAATTGCATTTTGCGTTAGGAATGACACTGTGGATCTCGTATACGCAAAGGCAATGGAAATTGGAGTTACCACTAACATTGTAGCCGAAGCAAAAGCAATACAGCAGGGGTTACAATTTTGTGTCGAACATGAACTGCACCCTCTCATCTTAGAAACTGATTCATTGACATTGAAGAGGGTAATCAAAGGGGAATGGGATACACCTTGGGCGATCGCCACAGAAATCAAGAAGATTAAGGAGATGATGGATCACTTTAATGTCGTTCTACAACATGTATTCAGAGAAGGCAACGCAGTAGCAGACTTTTTAGCTAACGTGGTTTCTCTTTTGCAGGTTCTTTACAGTTCTATTCTTTCAATGAATTACCAAGTGAAGGAAGGAAGCTCGTCAACTTAGACAAATCGCAAATGCCTAATCTAAGGATTAGGATTGCCAAAAGAAGAGCTCCAGATTAATAATGTTTTTCCGAGCTGTCAAACAATGGTGTTGCTGGGTTATACGCTGTACATTAATAGAAAGCTGTCCGGTGGTATTAGTGCGTCATCGCGCTCATTCCGGAAGTGGGATATTAATGTATGGAAGTAATAAAACAGCAAACTACTGGGTACGATATCGTCAGGAGGAAGAACCAAATAACTGTAGATCGAAACATGAGCAGAACTTGACTTGGTCGAGCACATCAACCAAGCAAAAGTCAAATACATGGCAAAACTCCAGTCTGAATGCTGAAAAATTGGGTGGATTGACTGTGCCGATCATTTGGGAAACACACAACAGAAGCTACATTGTAATGAAGAAGGGAAACACTGTGCTTTCTTTCTTCACTAACAGGGTGCTGCCTTTTTTCTTCTTCTTCTACTCCTTCTTCTTTCTTTTCTTTTGCAGAAGGTATGGTACTACAACAGTGATTGATCAACTGTCGTTACGTTTTGATAATGCAACTCCTAGTTGTCTAAGCTTCGACAAGTCAATTCCTACTGAAACTGAAGGACAGTGGATCGGTTTGAGCTTGATATATGCATCTGTTCGAGTTCGATTTGTGCAATTTGAATTGCTGATTAATGATGGAAGGTGGTCAATATGCAGACAAAGTCACATAGTATTAGTACATCCACCAGTGGTCTTATCATGTCCATTTGCTCATTCTGGAAGTACACTAATGCTATATGAAGATTGTACTGAAGAAAACTGTGAAACCACAACACTGAGAGATCAATTGTTACCAAGCATCGACAATGCAGTCCCTATGACAACTGAAGGGCAGTTCAATTTGAATGAAGAAAAATTGAAACTGGTGACGATTACTACTGAGAATGAAAAGAATGTTGGTATATCACAAATTGAGGCTAATGAGCAGAACTCAAATTTGTCGAGCACCACAAATGCTGAAAATCTGGGTGGTTCGACTGTGCTGATCTTTGGGGAAGTACACAACAGAAATAACATCCTAAAGAGGAAGGGCAACACTGGTCTATCACAAATTAATGATAATTTCTGGAAGGCAACATTGGAAAACAAGCAGGGAATTCACTGGAACCAAAAACCAGCAGCTGCGATCATTTTCTTTGATCATGGAATGGTATTTCATTGTCATTTGTGCTGTGAACACATAGAGAAGGGCTCTACCATCATGATCGATAACATTCAAGGAGACAACAAGTCTAAAGGTCTGACTGGAAAACAAAGTTGGGAGGACATCCTACAGGATCGATATCAAAAATCAAAAAGGGGACAGGTTAGAAATTCGAGGGCGAGAAGGGGGCAGGCTATATTGTTACTGTCGAGTAGATTTTGTGAGAAACATTCGAATCTATTGAGCATAATAACAATCTGGAGCTCGATCACAATGAAAAACATCACCTTGAATGCTGAAGGACTGGGAGTGCCGACTATGCTGATCATGTGCACCGCAGATTTTTTCACTAACATGGTGTTTTAT
>MCJB01051050.1:0-41688 GCA_002018475.1 Nicotiana obtusifolia
GTCCGATGGACATTCATCCCCTAGTATTCACACCACAAATTGGGATCCCTCTGGATGGGATCAAATCTCATTGGTTTTGAAAATCATGTTTCTTTGATGTTTCTCATGGTTGACACCAACTCCCCTATGTTGACGTTGAAATTGTATTTTGATAGCTTAGGTAGAAAGGATCCCGCGCCCACGACGCTTATTTATCCTTGAATGATCTATTGTTCGAACCGCGATCAGTCCTTCTGTCTATGGCGAACATGTCCACTATCTGTCCGTGTCGAGATCGTCTTTTGATTTTTCTCTGTTCCTCTCCCGTCCTTTTGTCGACGATGGAAAACCAACATGATCATCTTCGATCCTTATCTTTGATTTGTACCGATTGTAGATATCCGCCCAAGTCATTGCTTGAAACTCAAGCAGGCTTTCCTTCAATTTCTAGGAAGCTTCTAACTTCTCGGATTTAGTCCCTTGGTGAATGCTTCGGCCACCCATTCATCCATGACAGCCGGGAGCAACATTCTCTCCTTCTAGAATTGGGTAACGAACTCTCATAGCAACTCAGACTCTACTTGCACAATCCTGAATATGTCAGCCTCTCGGAATTGTACTTTTTCCCGGCATGAGCCTTGATGGAAGAGTTCGCGAGCATCTCAAAGGAGTCTATGAAATGCTAGGGTAACAATGAATACCACGTCAAGGCTCCCCTCGTGAGAGTCTCTCCAAGTTTCTTCAGCAAAACAGATTCAATTTCGTAAGGAGCTAAATCATTTCCCTTCACCGCCGTTGTATAGGTGGTAATATGCTCCTGAGGGTCTAAAGTTCCGTCATAATTTGGTACATCAGGCATTTTAAACCGCTTCGAGATTAATTCTGGTGCCGCACTTGTCCTGTATGGTGATTGAGTATACTTCTTTGAGTCTAGACCTTTCAGCACTGGTGGTGCGCTCGGGATTTGGTCCATATAGGCAATCACTTCCCTCATAAACCATAAGAGTTCATTCTTGAAGGGATTGTTTTCATTATTGAGGCCGGATCCGCTCCCTCCAGCCCCATCGAAGCCAACTTCGCCTTCGGGTGTTGTTGTCGACCTCTGCGCTGTTTGATTTGCGGGAGCGCCGGAAGGAATCGGATCTCGTCTATTTACATTATTCGAAGCCCCCGACAACGCCTGCTTCAACTCTGTCACAACATTATCCTGTCGTGTGAGATGGCCTAGAATGATCGCATGTTGTTCTTGTAGAACCCTTACCGCATCAACGACATATTCCTCCTCAACATCATTGGGAGTTGTCTCCCAAACATGTCGAGGATATTGCATGTGCACCAGCATGGCATCGTTCCCCTCGTTGTGGGTGCCATTGATTGAGTCCTCCAAATGAGGTTGATCCTCTCCAAACTCGAGATTGTGCGTGTTGTTAACACCGTTATCTTCCATTTCTTATAATTTTTTCTAAGACAAAATAATCAAAACACGTTAGTAAAAAAGGCAAGGATCAACTTAACTGCACGACTGTCTAGGCCCTACAGTGGGCGCCAAATTGTTTATCTGTAAAACGGTACAGTTGAATTTATATGTGATTTCTAGACAAGTGAATTAATTCGATCCTAAAATAACAAGATAATTAAAGAAATATATGACACTTAACCTTGATAGGAAAACGAAATTACATAAATAAAGACTCTAGTAGTGAAGCCTTCGGGCGCAACAATAATAAGAACAAAAATAGAAAATAAGAAGGTAAAATTGATTAAAGCTTTGAGTAGATTGTAGCATTAGTTTGCCAGAAAATTCGTGTCCTTTCAATGATAATAGAGCTCACTATTTATAGCTACGTCTAGGAAAGGAGGTCATAGGATTGTGCGCTTCTTTAATGTCAATTATGAGGGTTATTGATGAAAATGTAACAGTGAGCATAAATGAAAAATTTCTTGAAACGGGCAACATACTTAATGTTTTGGAATATTCTCCATTAAATATTATTGCATCTTTATGAGCGTTATTATTTTCGATGACGGACGGGACAGTTGACTTCGGTTTTAGCTATCCCACATCTTAGATTCTACGTGTCCCTCTTTTGGGCGACCACGTAGCATAGCATATGTTACGCGGTGCCTTCCTGATGTTCTTTGGAAGGGCAACATAAGACTAGGCAATCGATGTCAGTACGATTGTCGTCCGCCAACTGAGGTCCCCTCCGCACGCTAGACTAGATTGTCAGNAGAGTCCCGCTTTTGCTGGGCGATCCGACTTGCCCTTAGGACATGGTTGGCAAGTCTTCACGCGATGAGGGGCGTCATCAATTGCTTGGCGCCGATGATTTGATTTCTGATTCTTGAGGATAGGGGTAGCCTGAACTTTGGGTTCATGTCTTTTGCCTCCCTTCCTCGACTGCATGGCCGAGATGTTTTCAGCAGCCATCTTTATGGGTTTGCATGGAATGACGCGGGGTTTGGCCCCGTTTTCTCCCATCATCAGGAGCATGTCAGCGAATGGCACCGGTATGGTATTGGTTTGCCTTAGGAATTCCAATCCCACTATCAACTCGAAGTCATCGATGATAGCTATGCGTAGGTTGAATCTTCCCTCGTATGGACCAAGCTTCATTGGTACCGATTTGGCTTTTCCACTCAGCGGCTGATGTGGTGAGTTGATAGCCTTGACACTGCCCTTACACTTTTTCACGGCCAACCCGAGGCGCTCTACCTGAGATGAGGCTAGGTAGTTGTGGGTAGCACCCGTGTCTATCATGGCCCGGATGGGACGACCGTTTACTTCCATGTCGACGAACATGAGGGTCCTCTCTTTTATGGTGGGAGGTCTCTCATCCGCCTTCTCTTTCCCTTTCCTGGTGATCGGGACTGTATTCTTCTTATGATTACGAGTGCTGGGTCCTGGTAAGGTGTCCGAGATGGAGCTAACAAGTGCACTGAAAGCACCCACTTGCTCCGCGTCGTCAGAGTCAGTGTCTGACCCGTCTTCGACTGCCTGATGAGCGTTGATCTGTATGTGTGGGCATTCATTGTTCCAATGTGGCCCACCGCAATGACGGCATTCTGAGGGAGGCTTTCTCCCTTGATTGTTGTTGACTGATGCAACGGTGTTGCTGCTTGATGAAGGAGTCTTAGATCTGGATGCACTTCGATCTCCCCCATTTCTAATAGGGCCACCATGATTTGGTTGGCTCCCGTTGTACCCTCCTCGGATAGGTGGCTGGGGCCTATCCTTCAGAGATTCCAAATGATAGTCCCCAAGGCATTCAACAGCTTGGATTGCCTTGGGCAGGGTGTCTACCCTTTGTCGTTGCAGCTCTGCACGGGCATGGGGCTTCAACCTTTCTATGAATGCGAAGAGTTTGTCTTTGGCCCCCATGTCGCGTATGTTTAGCATGAGCGCAGAGAAATCCCGCACGTACTCCCGCACTGATTTGGTTTGCCGGAGTTCCCGCAGTTTCCTCCGTGCATTGTATTCCACATTCTCGGGGAAGAATTGTAGGCGTATGGCTGCCTTCAGTTCCGCCCATGTCTGGAGGTTGTCTTCACCGACCCTGATGGCTTCATATTTCACTCGCCACCAGAGTTTTGCATCGCCCTGAAGATACATGGCAGCAGTTGCTACCTGTTTTGCTTCGTCCAGTGGACCGACGACATCGAAGTATTGTTCGATGTCGAATATGAAGTTCTCCACTTCCTTGGCATCCCGGGCACCGTTGTATGGCTTTGGTTCCGGAATTTTCAACTTTTGTGGAGCAGGGGCAATGTTGATGGCACCCCCAATGTGATTGTCGGCTCCTCTGAGCAAGCCTTGAAGAGCAGGATTGACAACGTTGAGCTGGCCTGTCAAGTTGTCTATGGTTTGCTGCATGGCAGTGATTTTGTCTGCCTCCTGTTCCCGTTGGGCCAAATCCTGCGCACGCTCCTGTTGGAGGTCATCGAATTTGCCATGAAGGGCAGCTGCCTCGACAGCTGCTGTTTGGCGGTCATCCTCAGAGTCCCGACTGATGTTTGCAATGTCATTTTTGGCTTGCCGCATCCTGCGGTCCAGGTCGTCCAACCTTTGCTCTAGGCTGGCTTTTAAATCAGGCACGGTACCTACGATGGGCCGTAGTCCGTCAAGTGCTTGTTCGAGGACGGTGATCCGATCCCCTTGAGTCACCATGGTCAGAAATGGTGAAATGGCAACACGTTCCCTTGTCCGATGCGTCGAGCCTAGGCTCTGATACCAACTGTTACGCGACGCCTTCCTGAGATGCTTTGGAAGGGTAGCGTAAGGCTAGGCAATCGATGTCAGTACGATTGCCGTCCGCCAACTGAGGTCCCCTCCGCACGCTAGACTAGATTGTCAGTGCCGTGCGGGAAAACCAATATCGTAGGCAACGAGAGAATTGAGAGCAGCGGAAGCTTTTGATGAATGATGATGATTGTATTGAAATGCTGAAAGCTATTACAAAGCTAATGCGGTGTCGAGGGGGCGAGACACCAGTACAGAGAATTGAATGCTTGCTGAAAATGTTTGAATGTTGATACCCCCCTAATAATGCTTAAAATAAATAAACCAAAATTACATGAGTAGACCTAAATGAGCTCGAGGAGCACAATGAATATAAAACAAGTAAACCTATTCTATATTTACAATGAGAAGGACTTAGTCTTCTATGATGTAGAATTACTAAGTCCAATGGCAGCAACTTTGTCTTGAGGATCAGGGTCTGCGCGCGCGTTGCTGTCTGCGCACTCGGCACTATTGATGATGGCCCGCGGCGGGGCGCTAGCACTTGTGCTTGGATCATGATGGATGCGCGCGGCCTTGGCTGTGCGCGCGGCATCGCTTGTCTGTGCGGCATTGTCTGCGCGCGCAGCATTGTTGACACTCGCAAGCCGTGGGCGCCGGCAAGGAGTGTTGGTGGGGCGACAGAGGCACTTGCGCACTTGTCACTTGGCGCGGCCAAGACCACAGGGCCGACCGTGGCGCTAGGCTTTGAGAGGCTTGCTAGGACGCCACGGGGCGCGTCCAAGGGGTCATGGGGAGAGGCTGGAAAGCCGCCCATGACACATATTTTACCCTATATACTCCTAGTCTCCCAAACTTGAGGAATCTCCAATTTGAGGCTTTACAAATGTAAAAGTTAAACTCATTGGTTACCTATTGGTTATCCATTTTCTAAATAGATAATATGGTTCTTATCCATATTTGACCTATTTTTAAAAAGTTCATTATCCAACCCATTTTTAGTGAATAATATAGGTGGTTAACTATTTATTTTATCCATTTTGTCACCACTACCTACAGGTGTGATCTAGTGATCAATAAAGTGGATTAAAAATCATGCGATCTCATATTCAAAACCCATCAGGGGTAAAAACAAGGTGATTTCTCAACACCTGTACTTGTGGGATGTAGTAGATATCTCTTGAAACTAATCGAGGTGATCGCAAGCTAACTTGAACACCACGATTATCAAAAACAATGATAAAGAGGGTTGGATCTTTAGTTGTCCCTGCATGATGTAAATAAAACCTTTTTCGAACATATAGGTTTTCACGGTCCAAATTTTATTTATGAATTTAACTTATACACACTGATATTTATTATCGTATTTAATCGATTATAGCAACCTATTCACTACATTGTCTATGTTACGTATCTACGATTTATATAGATAATTAAATATTGCTATTGGTCATCTTGACCGGATAGTGCATAAAAATTATAAACCATAAGAATATCTATTTTATTTATTTTCTCAATTTTTAATACCTCAAGCTTTTAAACTAAAAAAGAACTTAGTAAACTAATTTTCTCATATAATATATATATATATATATATAAAATAAAAAAAATAAAAAATAAAAATAAAAAGAAGGATTAGGAAAAGGGGAAAGCTCAAATACGTATCTCTTCGTCCGGTTAAATTCAGACAACAGCGGAGACCCTTATCGCCGCATCGACCGCAAATATTCCTCACAGCAAACCCCACAAATGCACCAGCCGGGAATCGAACCCGGGTCTGTACCGTGGCAGGGTACTATTCTACCACTAGACCACTGGTGCTACTTGGAATTGAATTTCTCATTGTAATATATCAATTATAATCTTTTGTTTAGTCGAATAAAAAAAAAATATAGTTATTTTCTCCGTGGAAAATTTGAGGAAGAATGGAGCCGTGTTGGATTTATTGTACACGAATATCATTTTTGCTACAAATTATTTTTATGGCCTGAACTCATGATCTTCTGTTCATACGACATCAACTCTTGCTGTATTGTGTTAAGGCTCAACGAGATCAAAAAAGATCGAATAAATTACTATTGTACTTGAGCATTTCAACAACAACTATAAAAAAACTACGCATAAAAAATGAAGATGTAATGTCAAATATTAATTGTTTTGCTAAAAATTATTTCCATGGGTGGAACCATAATCTTCCGCCGTCAACTCTAACCACATTAGGCTCAACGAGACCAACAAATATCGAATAAATAGCTACCCTATTTTAGCATTCCAACAAATGCTATAAAGAAAATAAGCAAAAAAAATAAGATGCAGGGTTTGATACGAAGGTAAATATTTTTTAATTTTTTCATGTTTGGTTAGATTAAATGTTTTGAAAAATATTTTTCTTATAAACTCATTTTTTTTCAAGTGGAGGAAAATATTTTCCCTATCAAAAAAAGGGAAAATATTTTCCAAAACTCTTTTTCAACATTCTCCACCATATTCCCCATCGCCACCAACCTCCACCCACCCCATCCATCCTACCCTCAAACCACCCTTACCTCACCCACCCCAACCCCTACCACCCATCACACCTCACGGACCCCAACCTCGTCCACTACCCACCCTAAATAAAAATATTATTAAGAGTACTTTTTTTCATGTTATAAATACAAAAAATAACAAACCCAGTGCAATCCCACACAGTAGGGTCTGGAGAGGGTAATGTGTACGCAAACCTTACCCCAACCTTATGAAAGAAGAAACGTTGTTTCCGATAGACCATCAGTTCAAGAACAATGAAATGTTGTAAATAGAGCATTTTCTTATTTCAACAAAATGAGTATATTCTTTTCATGATGTAGAAAAAGTATTTTCTTTCATTTCAACAAAAATGAGTACTTTTTTTTCATGATGTCGAAAAAATATTTTCTTTTATTTCAACAAAACGAGAATTTTCTTTTCATGATATAGAAAAAATATTTTCTTTCATTTTAACAAACTAAATATTTTTTTTTCCTAAAATAGAAAAAGCATATTTTCCAACAAAATCATGATGCAGAGAAGTATTTTCTTTCATTTAAACAAAACAAGTACTTTCATTTCATGATGTAGAAAAAGTATGTGCTTTCATTTCAACAAACTAAGTACTTTAATTTTTCTGATGTAGAAAAAATATTTTTTTTTATTTTAACAAAATGAGTACTTTCTTTTCATGATGTAGAAAAAATATTTTCTTTCATTTCATAAACTGAGTATTTTCTTTTCTTGATGTACAAAAAGCATTTTCTTTCATTTTAACAAAATGGGTACTTTCTTTTCACGACGTAGAAAAAGTATTTTCGTTCATTTCAACAAAACGAATATTTTCTTTCATATGTAGAAAAAGTATTGTCTTTCATTTCAAAAAATTGAGTATTTTCTTTTCATGATGTACAAAAAGTATTTTCCTTCATTTAACTAAATGAGTAATTGCTTTTTCTGTTGTAGGACGGGTACTTTCTTTTTCAAAAAAAAATATTTTTTCTTTTGAGTTATCGAGCTCAAATTCCAACATTGTTTTTGTGTGAAAAAGTAAAGTAGCACATTAGTTTGGGTTCGTATGAATTTTAAAAAGAATAATTAAATTCTTGAAGAAAATAGAGTCCCGAAAGGGGGAGGAGGGAGGAGTACAAGAAACATAAGGATTTTGGGAAAGGTGAGTTGAGGAGAGTAGCATAAAAAATTATTTTCTTAAAAATATATCATACTCTTTAACCAAACACCAAAGAGTCCGGACCGGCTCACGGGCTAAACGATCCCGGGCTCACGGGCTATTTGGTCCGGACCGGCCTGCTATGGGCTTTTGCACCACTAGGGACCGGCCCATTTGAACCGGCCCGTTTGGCCCGCGGGCCCGGGCCAGGCCCAAGACACAATACAGCCCTAACCAAACAAGGGAAAATAAATGATAAAATCATTCATTTTTCATGAAAACATTTTCAAGGAATGAAAAATATTTTTCTTCCTACCAAACACACTCGCAATGTCAAATATATAAATATGTTGCAAAAAGAGTTCATTTACACCAAATAAGTTCTTTAATTACATCCAACACTAATATGATCATTTATTCTTATTTATAAATCTCCACTCTTATTCTAAACAAAAGATGATCAAACATACATATAGGATCATGAAACCATAAAAAATGGACATGTTTATTAGCATAGCCATTTTTAAGAACATGGACATGAAAATGCAAAAGTAATATTGTTGTAGTTTTCAACAGTTTTAGATGTTGATTTATCACCTCTAATAGCCATTAAGTGGCCATTAGATGAAGAGTTGCAGAGTAAGAAAAAGATCATCACTAAAACGATGAAAAAGGGAAGTATAATTCTTGTGAGTATTTGAGTTCGGCTTTTAAAGCAATAGATTGTGCTTAAGTGGTTAATTTTGAAAAGGAAAAGAAACTGGTGGATATTTGAAGAGAATCTTTTAGGCCGTAGAGGAAAAATAAAAATTAGAAGTTCGAATATTACAAAGAGAAACTTTGGAGTAACGGTAAAGTTGTATACGTTTGGCGTATAAGTCATGGGTTCAAACCGTGAATGCAACTACTAATGTTTGCATTAGAGTAGCTTGTCTACATCACACCTTTAGAGGTGCAGCCCTTCCCTCGACCTTATGTGAACGTGAGATGCTTGATGCATTGATTCTGCACTTAAGGTTTGGATATTATAGTCATCAATTCATCTTAAAGGTAACTTGTTTTAATACCTCAATCTTTTAAGATAAAACAGAACTTAGTAAACTAATCTTCAAGCTTTTAAAGTAAGAGGGGAAGCTTTTAGTTAAGTTTTTTGAAGTAAAAAAATAATAATAATAATAATTTGAGGGAAGCTCAGATGCACAACTCATCTTCCTGCAATTTCAGAAGAGTGTGGAGACCCTATCACCACAAATATTCATCATAGCTAACCCCACATTTGCAGCCGTTAGGAAATCGAACTCGGGTCTGTACTGTGGCAGGGTACTATTCTACCACTAGATCACTAGTGCTTATTGCAAACATACCTCTCATATATGTTGAAAATTGATGGCCAAGGGTTGCTCTCTCAATCTCACCAGCTACTTAACCATGAAAACCATTATGGAAGTTTAATGGAAGTTAGAGGTAATATAAAGGCGAGTTGAAGATTCAACTACTAAGACGTTTTTTGGGTTAAAGTCCAAGAGAACAAAACCATGAGGTCCAGAAACCTTAGCGGCCGACAGCGTTGGGCCATAGCGAACAATACGTTGACAGTTGTGCATCAACAGTTACAAAACAAAATCACTGGAATAATTATTTAAAACAGTAATTAACTAATAATCTTTAATCTTTCATTTCCCTCAATAACCTTTTAAATTAACATATACCAGCATTAGTGCCACATTTAAAAGTGTCAATTATATAGGAAATTAAATGAGAGCGTAAAATTCATGAACTAAACTCAAACAAGCATCTCCCAACACTTAAATGTATTGAGAAGATAAGTATTTTATTCTTGAAGCCAAATGCAAATTTGGCTACAATTAACACAACAACAACAACAACAATAACAACAAACTCAGTGAAATCTCACGAGTGAAGTCTGGGGAGGATAGCGTATACGCAGACCTTACCCCTACATTACGAGGGTAAAGAGGTTGTTTCCAATTAACACATATCACAATCTATAACTTAGTTATTAATCCTTCAATTTGGCGATGCAACAAGTACAAGAACCACATTGAGGGACACAAACTCTACAATACGATATGACATCAAGATTATGATCAGTTGTTTTCAGCTGATCAGCAGCAGAGTGGGATAAGAGGATTCTGTGTGTTGGATTATCAATAATATTACGTGAGCTAGCACTTTGATTGAAGCAAAGTGTAGATAAAACAATGAAAATGGCAAAAATTGCTAATATGGTTCTTGCCATTGCACTAGTAGATACTATATAGGCTAGTATTGAATATGGCTATGAAGTGAAATACAACTCCTTGCTCCTCACTTTATATAGAGTTTATCATGTGATATGTAGCCATTTTATTACTCCTCGGTTCCATTTTATGTGGCACAGTTTAATGCAGGGTGTATGCGGGAATTTTTGTAAGCGATGTTGAAATTTGTAGAACTGAAATATAACTTTGTTTATCATACTTTTAGACAAAAAATAGCCTTAGTCAATTGGTTTTGTTGAGTCTTAAGTTAGAAAAGGTCCTGAGTTCACTTAGGTTTGAACCTTTGACCTCTTAGAGCAAAATTAAGCACGTAACAAACACACCAAGATACAGCTTATGTTAAGTGCTGTCATTTTTTCCTACTTATCCGTTTCCGTACAATATTAATACGTATATTTAGTAAAAATTTTCGACGAAGCAGTGTCGCGTGACACCGCTTCAATAAGCATGCATCTGCCCCTGATTTAATGTGCATGAGTATTTTCTTTTGAAGGGGAGCCTTGGCGTAACTGGTAAAGTTATTGTCATTTAACCAAGAGGTCACGGGTTCGAGCCGTGAAAACAGCTTCTTGCAAAAATGTTTGATAAGGTTGTGTACAGTAGACCCTTGTGGTCTAGCTCTTTTTTGAACCCCGCGCATAACGGAAGTTTAATGCACCGGATCGGCCTTTAATTTAATGTGCATGAGTTTACACTGTAATAGATTGCCTACTTGCCTAAAAGCAACTTGGTTATAATTGAAGATTTTATAGGGTCCAGCCCCTTTATTTGAAAATAAATTGCCTACTTGCCTAAAAGCATACAATGTCATAGACAATTTTATAAGCTGACTTTGAATTTTCTGTTTACTGCTGATGTCATAAATTTAAAGAGAATATTTCTTTTGAATGTATTAACTTTATTCTCACACGTTATATTCCTTTGAGCCGAATGTCTATTGGAAACAGATTCTCTACCTGATCAACGTAGGGATAAGATTTACATACACATTACCCTTCTTAAACCCCACTTGTAAAATTACACTAAGTACGTTATTATTGTAATTCTCATATATTGTATCTTGGTCATGGACTCAAAAAGCCCATGATAAATCATGAGGAATGTTGCATGATCTGAGCTGACTTTTGGGCTCAACTAAGTAGCACCCTTTTGACTTCAATCTCAGTTAGAAGCAACTTGTTGGGTCGAGTCTAGTGGGCCTTTGGCCCATTTACCTTGTCCGGGCTGTAGGCCAGTAAGTGATATCTTGGTATTTTACACAAACAGCCGGTCAGTTTCACTATTTTTTTTTTAAATCGGTATACATATATTATACACTAGGTATATAATATTATT
Source organism: Nicotiana obtusifolia (assembly GCA_002018475.1). Taxonomy (NCBI): domain Eukaryota; kingdom Viridiplantae; phylum Streptophyta; class Magnoliopsida; order Solanales; family Solanaceae; genus Nicotiana; species Nicotiana obtusifolia. Next base: position 11,516 of record MCJB01051050.1, read on the forward strand.
TTAATCCAAATTAGCTATTTCTTTAACGGTAAATTAATTTTCCTCCGCGTTTGATTTTCTTGTTTTTTTGCGTAAATAGTCATTTACATAATGGTCATGTTTACGCGAACAGTCATTCTGAAGAGTTGCACCTCTTTGTTTAAACCCAACCTGTTGACTATAAATAGCAGATCATTCCCTCAAATTTTTCTTATGAAAATTCTGAAATCTCCTTCTTTCTTCTGCATTGTTTTAACTACAAAAAAAGCAATAGTAGTGTGATTTGCTACCGATCATTGTGTTCGCTGAAACACTGGGATTTGAAGCACCGCTATACCAGTGTGTAATTCGTTCTATCCTGAGAGGAAATAATTCACAGACTCGGGTACTAGGAGGGGATTAAGTTCCTTAAGAAAACTTTGTTTTCAGTGGGCTCGGGTTAAATTCTGTTTCTTCTATATTTCTGTTTTTATGTTATTTTATTTCCAGAATTATTTTGCAAATACAAATTACTAACAAGCTTAAGGAGCTTAAAAATATTCTGTATTTGTATTGCATATATTGTTCTGGAGACTAAAACATGTGTGATTTTCTACTCCCAGTTTAGAGATTAAAGCCTTCGTGGTTTTTCTGCTCTAATTTTTATCTTAACCTATATTCTGTTTTGTTTTATTATCTGTTATTTGGAGATTAAAATCCTAGTGATTTTCTTCTCTGTTGGAGATTAAAATCTACATGGCTTTCTACCCAGTTTATTCGATTTGAAGATATGAAAACTTCACAGTATATTAAATATTTGTTTGTTTCATTCTTTTAAAGAAATGACTACTGAGAATGGAAATCGGGTTGTTCCTATGGTGATTGCCAATACATCGACAAGACGAACAACACCGCAATAGCACTGGCACTGGCAGAAAAGCTCGAAAAAATTTTCGAGATTGATTTCAAGAGGTGACAGCAGAAGATGTTCTTCTACTTGCCAACTTTAAGTCTACAGAAGTTCATTAAGGAAGATGTTCTTGTTCTGCCTGACGAAACTCTAGAAAATGTACGCTTTCTCGTGACTGAGGCGTGGAAGCATTCTGATTTTTCGTGCAAGAACTATATTCTTAGCGGACTGGAGGATGATCTGTACAACGTCTACAGTAATATGGAGACGTCAAAAGAACTATGAATTGCACTTGAAAAGAAATACAAAACTGAGGATGCCGGGTTGAAGAAATTTGTTGCCGCAAAATTTTTGGACTACAAAATGGTAGATAGCAAGTCTGTTATTACTCAAGTCCAGGAATTGCAAGTGATTATTCATGATCTCCTTGTTGAAGGTATAAGTCAAATTAATACTTTTGTTGAAAGTATTAATTATATTATTATTACTAATAAAATTTTCATTGAAGGTTTTGTCATCAATGAAGCATTCCAGGTTGTTGCAATGATTGAGAAGTTGACTCCTTTGTGGAAGGACTTCAAAAATTACTTGAAACACAAATGCAAGGAGATGTCGCTCGAAAATCTCATTGTTCGGTTGAGGATCGAAGATGACAACAAAGCTCTAAAAAGAAGGGTCGTGGAAACTCAACAATAATGGGAGCAAACATTGTTGAGGATGCTCCACAAAATAATAAAAAAAGGAAGAAGCCTTCTGGACCAAAAAGCAACCCAAGCAAGAAGCGGTTCAAAGGAAATTGCTACAACTACGGGAAAGCTGGACACAAATTTACAGATTGTCGTGCTCCAAAGAAAAACAAGAAGAAGGGTCAAGCAAACATGGTTGAAAAGAACGAGGATATTGATGATTTGTGTGTTATGCTTTGTGAATGCAACCTGGTGGGAAATCCTAAGAAATGGTGGATTGATTCTGGAGCCACGCACCATGTTTGTGCTGTTAGAGAAGTGTTTGCAACATATGCTTTCGTTGGACTCAAAGAGATGCTTTCTATGGGAAATTCTGCAACGACCAAGTTTGAAGGATGTGGCAAGATATTTCTGAAAATGACTTTTGGCAAGGTGGTGACTCTGAAAAACGTCTTTCATGTTTCTGAAATTAGGAAGAACTTAGTCTCTACTGCACTTCTTGTCAAGAACGGGTTTAAGTGTGTTTTTACATCTGATATGGTTCTAATAAGTAAGAACGAAATGTTTATTGGAAAAGGATACCTCACTGAGCGCCTTTTCAAACTGAATGTAATGGTCGTTAAATTTCAGCTTCTTCCTACTTACTTGAGTCAAATGATTTATGCCATGTACGTTTGGGATATGTTAATTATAAAACCTTGCGAAAAATAATTAATTTAGAAGTATTGCCAAAATTTAAATGCGGCAAATCAAAATGTCAAATATATGTGGAATTTAAGTATGTTAAACATCCTTATAAATCAGTTGAAAGGAATTCAAAGCCTTTAGACTTAATTCACACGGATATTTGTGACATGAAGTCAATACCATCTCGCGGTAGAAATAAGTATTTCATAACTTTTATTGACGACAGTACTCGATATTGCTATTCTTACTTACTTAAAATAGTAAAGATGAAGCAATATACGCATTTGGGCAATACAAAAATAAAGTTGAAACACGACTTAACAAGAAAATCAAAATGATAAGAAGTGATAGGGGTGGTGAATATGAATCTCCTTTTGAATAAATATGTTTATAATATAGAATTATTCATCAAACAACGACCCCTTATACGCCCTGATCCAATGGTATTACGGAAAGAAAGAACCATTCATTAAAGGAGATGATGAACGCTTTGTTGATAAGATCTGGCTTGCCACAGAACTTGTTGGCGGAAGCCATTCTTACGGCTAACCGATACTAAATCGAGTACCCCATAGCAAAACGCAATCCACTCTATATGAAAAATAAAAATAAAGGAAGCCCAACTTGAAATTTTTAAAGTGTGGGGGTGTTTGGCAAAATTGCAAGTTCCTAAACCCAAAAGGGTAAAGATAGGACCAAAAATTATTGATTGTGTTTTCATAGGATATGCGACCAATAGTCATATCGATTTCTGGTTCATAAATTAGAAAATCCACATATTCATAATAATATGGTTATAGAATCAGATAATGCTGAATTTTTGAAAATATATATATACGTATAAAAAGGAATGTGAGTCCATAGGTGAAGAATCTAAACGACCTTGGGAAGAAACAAAAGAAAGTACGTCTAATCAGGAGGATCCAAGATGTAGTAAACGTCAAAGGATGTCTACTTCATTTGGACCAGATTTTGTGACTTTTTTATTGCAAAATGAGCCGCGAACATTTAAAGAAGCTATGTCTTCTTCGGAATCATTATTTTGGAAAGAGGCAGCCAATAGTGAAATAGAATCTATATTGAACAACCATACACGGGAATTGAAAGATTCCTGAAAATAAACCGTTGGGTTCTAAATGGATTTTTAAGAGGAAAATGAAAGATGATGGCATTATTGATAAATATAAGGCAAGACTTGTGGTCAAAGGGTATAGACAACGAGAAGGTCCTGACTATTTTGATATACTCTCCAGTTACAAGAATTATGCCCATATGAACGCCAGTAGCATTAGTCACGGTATATGGTCTTGAAATTCATCAAATGGACGTTAAGATGACCTTCTTAAATGGAGATTTAGAGGAAGAAATCTACATGGAACAACCTGAAGGGTTTGTGGTTCCAGGTAAAGAAAAGAAGGTATGAAGACTTGTTAAGTCCCATTATGGACTAGAACAAGCACCCAAACAATAGCATGCGAAATTTGACCAAATAATCTTGTCAAATATTTTTAAGATAAATGAATGTGATAAATGTATGTACATTAAAAATTATCAATATTCACAATCATTGTTTGCGTATATGTGGATGATATGTTGATAATGAGTAATGACATTGCCAGCATAAATGCGACTAAGCGTATGCTAACTAGCAAGTTTGATTTGAAAGACTTGGGAGTTGCCGATTTAATTCTGGGTATTAAGATCCATAAGACTCCTCAAGGTCTGGCATTGTTACAATCTTATTACATTAAAACAGTACTTGGAAAATTCAAACATTTAGATTTTAAAGTTGCAAAGACTCCAATTGACGTGAATCTTGCACTAGCAAAAAATAAAGGCCAAAGTATATCACAATTGGATTATGCTCGTGTGTTGACATGTTTAATGTATATCACAAATTATACACAACCGTATATAGCTTGTGCGATAAGTAAATTGAGTAGATACACGAGCAATCCGGGTCAATCTCATTGGATGGCAATGAATCGAGTTTTGGGATATTTAAAATATACCCAGGACTTTACTTTGCATGACAATAAGTATCCTGCTGTGATTGAGGGATACTGTGATGCAAATTGAATTACCGGCTCAACTGATTCTAAGTCCACGAGTGGATATGTATTCTCTATTGGTGGAGGAGCGGTATCTTGAATGTAGTCCAAACAAACTTGTATTGCCCGCTCTATAATGGAAGCTTAGTTCATAGCTTAGATAAAGCCGGTGAAGAAGCTGAATAGCTCCGAAGTTTCTTGGAAGATATTCCATTTTGGCCCAAACCGTTGGTCCCAATATGTATACATTGTGATAGTCAAGCGGTAATTGGAAGGTCTGGGAGCGGTATGTATAACAGGAAATCTCGTTATATACGACGAAGATATAAAACTGGTAGACAATTACTCTCTAGAGGAATTATCACGATTGACTACATAAAGTCAAGGGATAATGTGTCGGATCCACTTACAAAAGACCTAATTAGAAATGTAGTTGAGAAATCATCGAGGGGAATGGGACTATGGCCGAGGACAAGTCATTGTGGCGGTAACTCTACCTAAAAGACTGGAGATCCCAAGATTTAGATTCAAGAAGATCAAACAAAGTCACTAATGACGATTCAACATTGTCAACTAAAATTTTGGTCTATTCTCGTGACGAGACAATGTTCAGTACCAAGGATAAAGCATTAGGGCTTTTTAACGGTTTCTAAATTTGATACGGGATATATCAAATAGTGTATCTACGGGATGACACGTTTAGGAATCACCTATGTAAGTGTGAAGTGTTAGTCGCTTTAAGGAGAATTTTGCAAGGCCAGTTCTCTACGCACTTATGAAACCAGGCGACGTTCATGGTTGAAACGAACACAACAATGAGAACTAAAGACGGTTAAGGATTGATTGTTGACTTATGGTTGTCTAGGTATACATAAAAGTTCGACTGTTCAAAGATATCAAATCTACCGATTGACCGAGTATATCTGACATAAGTTCACTACGGAAAATTCGACGGGAAACCTACTTATCCAAATGTTGTTAATCCTTGCTTGCGAATCACACAGTTTTTCATGCATATTTCCGTAATATAACCATTCCCCATTCATGAGGTGGATTGTTGGGTTTAAGCTCGTTAAAAGCTTTAAATAAATAGTGAATGAGAAATGGAAGGTAAAATGAAATAATTAAATTTTCCTATTTGACAAAGGGACATTGCCCCGTATTGGAGGAGGAAAAGAGTTTTGATGGATATATATACAATTGCTCTTCTAGATCTTAAAGAGTTAAAAAGAAAGCATGCATGCGCTGTCGCTCGCTCGCTCGCTCGCTCGCTCGCTCGCTCGCTTGGCTCGGCTTCAGCTTTGGCTTCGGCTTCGGTCATCCGTTCTATCCTGGGAGGAAATAATTCACAATCTCGAGTATTAGGAGGGGATTACGTTTCTTAATGAAACACTGTGAATTCAGTGGGCTTTGATTAAATTCTGTTACTTCTACATTTATGTTTTTATGTTATTTTATTTCCAGAATTATTTTGCAAATACAAATTACTAACAAATTATATATTTATCATATATTTATTTACTATTTTTAGTTTAAATGGTTGATTGAGCGGCTATTGTAACAATAGATCAACAATGCTTGCATCAAATTCTGCAGACTGTATACTGTCAAAATGTATGTGTTCCTTGCATGCTGAAGTGAACAGGGACGGTACCAACTACGACTAGAAAGTGATCTCATTACAGCAAGTTGATTAAATTCTTATCCAAAAAAATCCTTTTTGTGTATTGCTTCAATGAATATGGTTGTGATTGATTAAAACTAATAAAGACTGGAGTGTTGCACTCATTTACTGAAATTGATGGCTGTGTATTGTACTTGTCAGCCTTGTGTGCCTGTGGCCTGTGGGGCATGGTAGGACAAAAGGCAGCGATGGATATACTTTGCGTTAAACGGCCTTACGTGACACCGCTTCATCAAATACTTTTATAAATATATATAAATAAGATAACGAGTAAAATAAAAATATTAAGTATAAATATAAAAAATAACATTAATTTTCCTTATAATAATTTGTTTTTTATTTTTTAAATATTAGCCTTTCTTTTTATTTTTTCTGAGCCGATAGTTTACCGAAATAATTTCTTTATCTTGTCAAAGGATACACACTATCGTCCTCATACCACACTTATGAGATTATACTGAATTTGTTATAGTTGTTATTGTTGAGTTGTCCTACATCGGTGGGATTTAAGGTCTTTGGTCTCCTTATATGGTCTTGGGCAATCCTCATCTCATAAGCTAGCTTTTGGGGTTGAATTAGGCCCAAGGTCCATTTATCATGGTATCAGAGCCAGGCCCATCCCAATTATTGTTATCGATGTTGGGCCCCCATTTATGTTGTCCACGCTCCAGAGTGCAGGTCTGGGCGTGAGGGGGTGTGTTGAGTTGTCCCACATCGATGGGATTTAAGGTCTTTGGTCTCCTTATATGGTCTTGGGCAATCCTCATCTCATAAACTAGCTTTTGGGGTTAAGTTAGGCTCAAGGTTCATTTATCAGTTATTGTATTTCTTCAAATATTAATACCGCTTACTAAAAATTCTACGTCGCAAAAAGGGGTGGGGGTCCTCGGTTACTTTATTATCTTTATTACTGCCTTTTTTTGGACAATAAGCATGCTCTGTAAAGCCTTCCTAGCTGCTATTCCAATACTGAATTTCTCTAAAGTCCATATTTTGTTCCCCTATTGCGCCAATACGTAATGTCTTTGCACCAACTTTAAAAAGAAAAAGAAATAAAAGAAAAAATATATAGATAAAATAAGTACTTTTTCTTTTTACAAAGAAATTGAACAAAAAACTTTACAACAAACAAATTTCAAAAGTCGAAAATAATTTTTTTTGCATTAATTTGTTCAAGCAAATTTCAACCAAACGCTAAAACGCGTTGTAATATTAACAGGACGGATGTAAAGTAACAACGTTGGGTTCATCCTAAACAATATAGATTTTGTCACGAAATGGTGTCAAAACTCACAAGTACATTGCTTAATACTCCTAGAAATGTCATAATCAACACTGGAATGTTTGAGTTTCTTGCTCGAAAAATGATATTGTATAGTCGCTCTCAAAATAATAATTAAAAAATATATAATTTTTTGTACATATTACCTTTCACAAATCCTACTTATGAATTATACCAGGTTGTGTATTGTTGTTGTCGTTGTTTTATATATATATATATATATATATATATATATTGTATGTTATTGCATAAACAAATATTACATAAATTTTATATACTTTTTTGCCTATAAAATATAAATAGATTCTGACACAGGCTAAAAGTAAAAAAAAGCCCTTTCTTGTTAGCAATTTTTTTTTTTTTTAGCAATAGCAATTTTAATCCAATCCTTTACTAATAAGTGACACTTGGAGGTTATGTTTTATATATAAATTGATTTTTTTAATTTTTGAAATGTCATTTTCAGTCATTTGCGGTCCGCAACCGGCCGAGCCGTCCACTTCATTTGGAGTTTATATTAATGAAATGGCTAATCGTATGAAAGCTTTGTGATGATTATCTAAAATTTCTAATTGAAAATTAAAATATAGTTAGTACTTACTTGGACGGGGTCAAAGAGCGATAAATACGGCCCATGGCCTAAGCTGGTGACTTCCATTGCACTTTAAGAGGGGTGTCCGCCTAAGGTGCGCCTACACGGGATACCATCATCTATAGTATCAGACAGAGATTCACGGTTCACTTCAGCCTTGTGGCAGAGCCTACAGAAGGTCGGTCCAAGTGATCGAGCCTATGTCATAATTTGTGATAGCGGGAGCCTGCGTTCGCGTGAAAAAAAATAATATAGCTAGTAAGATAATTGTCTATTTTTAATTGACTTATGATGATGTAAAGATGTTAGCCTTTTCTTTTCTCATCTTAGGAATTATATATAATTTTTTAGGGATTGATATTTAAAATTTATTGATTCGATTAATTTAAATTTGAGTCGGAAAAGGTCCACTAAAATGGTAAAGCGCTCCTAATTAATTTCTACCAAAAATATTCTATTTTTTAAGTTAAAATTGAGACCTTTATTAGAAATTTCAACTCTCTTTGCCAAGTTTCTTGAGACTATATTTCATTGAAACAATTTTCCCAATAATTTAATAATATTTTTCATTATATGCTCTGATTAACTTCTAAATAAGATTAAATAATTGAGAAAATTAGTTTGATGAAATATTAGCAAAAAAGAGTATATTCCGAGGCAGATGCCAAATAAGGGTGATTAAGCATTTTCAAGACTTTCTGATGGGACGTTACATTAATTTGTTCATATTTTTCTAAAATATCTCCAAATGTATAATTTTCCTTTTTTTCCCATGATTCACTATTTTCATTTATAAGAAACTAAATCAGGAATTTTTACGTTTGATTAAAAATAACTGGAAAAAAAAAGAAGAAGGAAAGAGCACCAAGAAATGAACTTAGGGGTCGTTCGGTAGGAACACAAGTAATACAGGGATTAGTAATGCAGGGATTAGTAATGCAGAAATTATAGTGTTGGAATTATTTTTTATCAAGTGTTTGGGTCATTGTATTAAAAATTAGCTATGCAATGTATAATCTAAGCTCGTGTTTGGTTTAAAACTGTACAAAATCTTCTTTACAATTATACCCTTGAATATTCTTCTTTCTGTACATAAAGAAATTTAGGAAAAGGGTTTGAGAGGCGGTTTAGTAATTTTAGGGTCTTATCCAGGTATAGTTAATGCAGGGATTAGTAATCCCTTGGTTTCTTTGGTATTAGCTAATCCCTCCTATGAGGTATAAGTAATCCATGTATTAGGTATGTATAAATTAAATTGAGCAACCAAATATTGTATTGAACGAATTAAATTTTTATACAGTGATTATTTTACTTAGTACAACCTACCAAACAATCCCTTAAATGGATGAGCTGATTTCTACATTCTTAATCAGAGATATTAGATTCAAGTTCACATAATGAAAAAAAAATTCGATAGGAATCGTTTTCTCACTTTGGGACACTATGCGGCACGAATTTGAATTTATCAAGTCAGTAAATTTTGAATACTAAATAGAAGCACTATAATAAAATTTTAATATTTATTATCACTTATCACAATCTTTTTATTTAAAATGCACTGAAAGAAAATGTCACTTTGTGCAGAGATGGAGTCAAAACTGAATCATTTGTCATAAAGAGAACTCTTTCATTTGAAAAGCTCTACTTTTCATGAATCAAATTTTAACTTTCAAGTCAATTTACTTTACTTGAAAAAACATAAAAGAAATTACTTTAGTTTTGTTATTGTATAACTGCAACTTTTAAGGTTTCCGGGCAGAGGCGCGGAATCAGGGTTTGAAGCTTATAGGTTCGAGATTCTAATTATTTTTAGTTATTGGGTTCTAAATTAATAATTTGTACATATTTAATAAATTTCGTAAAATAAATACAATATTTGAACTAAAGTTACTGACTTTGGCCGAACTCGTAACTCGTTCTCTAGCTCTGCCCTAGTTCCCAAGGATTTTAATTATCTTTCCTTTTAATAATAACAATAACAACAACATACTCAGTATATTCCTACGGTATAAGGTTTCGAAAAGGAAATATATACGCAAACCTTACTCCTATTTTGTAGAACTAAAAAAACTGTTTCTAATAAACCTTCGCAAAAAAAACAATTCACGTCAGATTTGAAAAAAAAGTTCTATTTATCTTTTCTTTATATGCCAAAAAAATGAGAACATTCTTATTTTTTACTACCATCTTATAGTTTTATATATTAACCAAGTGGGAGTGGAAATATAATATTAAATTTCTTCTAGACTTTCAATATAAAGATTGTCCTTTTCTTTTTCAATCCATGTAAATTGCCAAATGACGAAAAGTCGGTTGGATATCCGTTATTTGAGACCACCTTGGTTCAACTTCAAACATTTGTTTGTTTAGGGTACCCACGTTTGGCCCACTCTAGGGTGTCTTCCAAACTATATATACATATATATATATATATATATATATATGTGTGTGTGTGTGTATATATAGCCATTCTCAGATAAAATCCGGTGTGGAGCCCAGGCTAGCCAACAATGAAAAATACCTTCCTCTTTTTACGACTCAAACAACTACGAGTGCTCCCAAGACGATGAGACGCATGCGCTATACCGTCGAGTATTGCTTGTGAAGCAACCACAACTCGTTGTAGGTCCTCTCACCGAAGACAAGATTCAAGGGGCGTTCAGCCACTTGACTGTTAGGAGAGGGGCTGTTGTTGCAGTTATGCCGCTCGCATTGCATACTCCCCGCATGCAACTATTCCCTAAGAGATTATTGCATGCTTTTCTCGCGAATAAAGAGAAAGTCTTACGTACAAGGTAGCCAGAGTTCATACCCTTCCAGGAGCATATTGCCGATTCAAGTGGTACATGAGTTGGGTTTAGAACATCGTGAGACAGTTCGGTTCCTATCTATCGTTGGTGTTAAAGGGAGAACTGCGAGGAGCCAACCCTAGTACGAGAGGACTGGGTTGGGCAACCCCCTTTGATTGATCCAGCCTTTTCTTCGTGAGCTTATTGCTGGGCTGGTTATTCAGAGCCAGCAATTGGCTGTTGGATTTCGTCTCGCAACTAGAAGAAGATCGCTTCGAGGTCACTGTGGTGTGGCATATATATATATATATATAACTACTGCTTAATTATGTAAAATAATTTGAGCATTCAACCTAAATATTTAAGACGATGGATAAAGCGGCTTAAACATCATAAACCCTTTTGAAAAACTTTCACTACCAATGAGAAAGATAAAACTCGATTTTTCTTCAACCCAAATATTTAAGACGATAAATGAAGCGACTTGAGACATCATAAATCCCTTTGAAAACCCTTCTCAACCTATAAGGGACATGAAACTAGGTTCTTGTTTTACATGTGGACTGGAAATACAATTTTTTGGTTTTTTCTTCTTCTTTTGAAGTATAGATAAAGAGAGAGAAGGTAAAACTAAAGTGAGCTTGAAGTAAAGAGAAATGAATAATTAGGCTCAACAAGTTAATGAGTGAGTTTAAAGTACTGTCGATGAGTTTTTTTTTTTTTAAACCCCTCCCAAATTAGGAGGATCTATAGTGTTTCCACACTTCCCCTCCAGCGTGACTCGAACCCAGGACCTAACGGTCTTGGGTGGAGGTGCTTTTACCAACTGAGCAAGCCTCACTTGTCTAAAGCGTGATTCGATGAGTTGATTTGAGAAAAGAAGTCTAAAAAGCAGATCCATAGGTCGAGTTGAGATAGACAAGCTTACTTAGAGCGATAAATAGAGAGAAAATAATTAAGCAAACGGGCTCACTAATGTTTAGTTTTGATCCCATGTGAAAGAATTCGAACATCCAACTTAAACTTTAAATAATGATTAGAATGGCTCAGAAAACTATAAATCTCATTAAAAACCTTTATAAAATTATAAGGGACAAGTATATTCTTTAATAGATTTGAGACAAGTTTAAAATTTTAAAGTTGTAGTATACACAACAATAATAACAAATTTATTAAAATCCCACAAATAGAATTTCGGACGAATATTTCGTACGCAAACTTTATCTGTACCTTATGAAAATATAATTATACCTTTTATTGTATTGATAGTGCACTTTGTTCAAATAAAATACATTGACCACGTCTCATATTATTCATGCAGTTTCAAATCCAACTATGAAAAAAGAAAAAAGGAAAAAGAAAAAGAAGAAATAGACATAAACCAACCATTATTGTTTTGTCTCTTTTTTCCTTCCCATTTTCAAGAATAAAAATTCATAATAATATTCTTGAGAATTTTCAGATGTCAGATTTTGCAGTCCCAGAGGAGACTAAAGTTCTTACAATCTTTTACTTTTACAGTAAAGTTATGAACGACTGTATTTTTTCTTTTAGAGAGAGAATTGTTCGATTCATGCACGTAACAAAAATTTGATAGATATATGAAATGAGGGTCTATCGAAAATAGTATCTCTGTTTTTATAAGATAGGAATAAGGTTTGCGTACACGTTATTCTTTTCTAATTATATATATAAAATCGCACTGAATTTGTTGTTGTTGTTGTTGTAGTAGCAAAAAATTGATAACATAATTGAGGTGTAGTCAAACTGATTCATACAATATGGTTGGGGCAGTCCGGTGCACGAAATATCCGGCATTCAGGAATGATCCAGAAAAGGATCGCATCCTAAGAGGTGTGATGTAGACAGTCTATTCTATAGTCAAACTGATTCAGACAATATGGTTGGGCAGTACGGTGCACGAAATATCCTTCATTTAGGCCGGGTCCGTAAAAGGATCGCACCCCAAAGGGTGTGATGTAGGCAGCTTATCCGATTGTCAAATTGATTCAGACAATATGGTTAGGCAATACGGCACACGAAACATTTCGCATTCAGGCAAGGTCCGGAAAAGAATCTGTACCCAAATGGTATGACGTAGGCAGTCTATCCTAATGCAAGTATTAGCGTTGATTCTACAACTTGAACGTGTGACCTATAGATCATAGTGAGATAACTTTCTCATTGCTCAAAGGCTCCCCTTCCGATTCAAACAACATGGTTATACATACATACATACATACATACATACATACATATATATATACATACATACATACATACATGAAATATCTCGCATTCAGGCAGTGTCCGGAAAAGGGCCGCATCCCAAGTGATATGACGTAAGCAGTCTATCCTGATACAACTATTAGCGTTGATTCTACAACTTGAACCTGTGACCTACAGATCATAGTGAGATAACTTTCCCATTGCTCAAAGGCTCCCCTTCCGATTCAAACAACATGGTTATACATACATATCTATATACATACATATATATATACATATATATATATACATACATATATATACATAATATATATATATATATATATATATATATATATATATATATATATATATAAGAAAAGGAAAAAAGAAGACAACCATCTTTCTTTTTAACATCATATTATAGATTAGATTTTCCAGATTATAGTCACATTTGCAAACTGTTGACTTANATATATGTATGTATGTATATATAGCCATTCTCAGATAAAATATGGTGTGGAGCCGAGGCTAGCCAACAATGAAAAATGCCTTCCTCTTTTTACGACTCAAACAACTACGAGTGCTCCCAAGACGATGAGACGCATGCGCTATACCGTCGAGTATTGCTTGTGAAGCAACCACAACTCGTTGTAGGTCCTCTCACCGAAGACAAGATTCAAGGGGCGTTCAGCCACTTGACTGTTAGGAGAGGGGCTGTTGCTGCAGTTATGCCGCTCGCATTGCATACTCCCCGCATACAACTATTCCCTAAGAGATTATTGCATGCTTTTCTCGCGAATAAAGAGAAAGTCTTACGTACAAGGTAGCCAGAGTTCATACCCTTCCAGGAGCATATTGCCGATTCAAGTGGTACGTGAGTTGGGTTTAGAACATCGTGAGACAGTTCGGTTCCTATCTATCGTTGGTGTTAAAGGGAGAACTGCGAGGAGCCAACCCTAGTACGAGAGGACTGGGTTGGGCAACCCCCTTTGATTGATCCAGCCTTTTCTTCGTGAGCTTATTGCTGGGCTGGTTATTCAGAGCCAGCAATTGGCTGTTGGATTTCGTCTCGCAACTAGAAGAAGATCGCTTCGGGGTCACTGTGGTGTGGCATATATATATATATATAAAACTTATATATATATGTTTGAGAAAAGAAGTCTAAAGCAGATCCATAGGTCGAGTTGAGATAGACAAGCTTACTTAGAGTGATAAATAGAGAGAAAATAATTAAGCAAACGGGCTCACTAATGTTTAGTTTTGATCCCATGTGAAAGAATTCGAACATCCAACTTAAACTTTAAATAATGATTAGAATGGCTCAGAAAACTATAAATCTCATTAAAAACCTTTATAAAATTATAAGGGACAAGTATATTCTTTAATAGATTTGAGACAGATTTAAAATTTTAAAGTTGTAGTATACATAATAATAATAATAATAACAAATTTATTAAAATCCCACAAATAGAATTTCGGACGAATATTTCGTACGCAAATTTTATCCGTACCTTATGTAAATATAATTATACCTTTTATTGTATTGATAATGCACTTTGTTCAAATAAAATACATTGACCACGTCTCATATTATTCATGCAGTTTCAAATCCAACTATGAAAAAGAAAAAAGAAAAAAGAAAAAGAAGAAATAGACATAAACCAACCATTGTTGTTTTGTCTCTTTTTCCCTTCCCATTTTCAAGAATAAAAATTCATAACAATATTCTTGAGAATTTTCAGATGTCAGATTTTGCAGTCCCAGAGGAGACTAAAGTTCTTACAATCTTTTACTTTTACAGTAAAGTTATGAACGACTGTATTTTTTCTTTTAGAGAGAGAATTGTTCGATTCATGCACGTAACAAAAATTTGATAGATATATGAACTGAGGGTCTATCGAAAATAGTATTTCTGTTTTTATAAGGTAGGAATAAGATTTGCGTACACGTTATTCTTTTCAAATTATATCTATAAAATCGCACTGAATTTGTTGTTGTTGTTGTTGTTGTTGTTGTAGTAGCAAAAATTTGATAACATAATTGAGATGTAGTCAAACTGATTCATACAATATGGTTGGGCAGTACGGTGCACGAAATATCCGGCATTCAGGAATGATCCAGAAAAGGATCGCATCCTAAGAGGTGTGATGTAGACAGTCTATTCTATAGTCAAACTGATTCAGACAATATGGTTGGGCAGTACGGTGCACGAAATATCCTTCATTTAGGTCGGGTCCGTAAAAGGACCGCACCCCAAAGGTGTGATGTAGGCAGCTTATCCGATTGTCAAATTGATTCAGACAATATGGTTAGGCAATACGGCACACGAAACATTTCGCATTCAGGCAAGGCCCGGAAAAGAATCTGCACCCAAATGGTATGACGTAGGCAGTCTATCCTAATGCAAGTAGTAGCGTTGATTCTACAACTTGAACCTGTGACCTATAGATCATAGTGAGATAACTTTCTCATTGCTCAAAGGCTCCCCTTCCGATTCAAACAACATGGTTATACATACATACATACATACATACATACATATATATATATATATACATACATGAAATATCTCGCATTCAGGCAGTGTCCGGAAAAGGGCCGCATCCCAAGTGATATGACGTAAGCAGTTTATCCTGATACAACTATTAGCGTTGATTCTACAACTTGAACCTGTGACCTACAGATCATAGTGAGATAACTTTCTCATTGCTCAAAGGCTCCCCTTCCGATTCAAACAACATGGTTATACATACATATCTATATACATACATATATATATATATATATATATATATAAGAAAAGGAAAAAAGAAGACAACCATCTTTCTTTTTAACATCATATTATAGATTAGATTTTCCAGATTATAGTCACATTTGCAAACTGTTGACTTATTTGTTATTTAACTCACTTGAAAAATTTGCTACAGATCATGTCTAACTATATAAAGATTTTAGTATTTTTAGTTTTACTTTTTTTTTTTTTGAGTTTACCAATGACATTGAGCAGTAAGTTTGTAAAATTGCATTTGACTTTACAACGTTGAATATATTTCTTGATGTAGCCATATTTTGTTGTTTTTTTGGCTCGCCCGAAATTAAAAAAAAAACACTATTAAAACTTATTTTCTTAAATTGTCATGATATTTCTACGATTATAAAAGTAAGTTATTAATAATAAAAATAAAAATAAAAAACTATATTAATTTAATTTAAAATATAACACTATTTATTTAAAAAGTAGTGTAAAATTGAAGGAAGGTAATAATAAATTCTTCATATTTTGTTTACACAATTAACCAAAAAAAAAAAAAAACTCAAGATAAAATACTTAGAGAAAAATCAAGAAAAGAAAAAAAAAGAAGAAAAATCCAAAAATACAACGAAAAACTGAAGAAAAAGCCAGCATGGCCGGTGCCTCCCTTTCACCTGTCTTTGCAAAAACTCTCTCTTCATCATCATTAACCTTTCTCTCTCTCTCTCTCTCTCTTTCTCTCTCTCTCTCTCTCTCTCTCTCTATATATATATATATATATTTCCCACAAGTATATACATTTTCTTCTTCTGCTTCTTCTTCTCTGCAAAAAGAAAAAATTATTACAAAAATTTTCCAGCCAATCCCAAATCTCAAAAGCCACAAAGAAAACAGAAAAAAAGGAAGAAAAAAGAGGAGGGGCCAAAATATACAATCTTGGAACCCCATTACTCCAATTATTCACTTCCTTTTTTCATATTTGGCCAGCTTTGCAATATCCCCTTTTTCTCTTTCTTTCATATTTGGCCAGCTTTACATACCCTTTTCGTTTTTCTTCTCTGTGGGAGGGGGAATTTTGTGCTTCATAGATCTCTCTCTAGCAAAAAAAAGGTGCGATTTTTACAATCATTTTGAGGTTTTCATCATTTGGGGTTCTGATTTTTTGCTCATATTTACCTCAGATCTTGATTTTGTGAATTGAATTGATATGTTTATTTTTGACTTTTTTGTAAAAGATCTGTTTTTTATTTAGTTTTCAGTTATATTTCAAATTTGATTAATTGGTATGCAGATATTTGTTTGATCTATGGGCGATTTTGGATGAACTCTTTGTTTAAATGTTTCAAATGGGTTCTGATTGTTTGATTAAAGTTTAGCTCTTGGTTTAAATTCATCAAAATGGATTCTGATTTTTTGATTAAAGTTGAGCTCCTTATTTAAATTTATCAATGGGTTCTGATTTTTTGATTATTGAGCTTTTTGTTTAAATTTGTCAAATGGGCACTTGAGAATTTGACTTTTTGTGGTTAAAGTTGAGCTCTTTGATTAAATTTTGTCAAAATGAGTTCTTAATGATTTGATTTTTTTGGTTAAATTTGTTGTCTTGTTCGTTAGTGCCTGAATTTTGGATCAGTATGTTTGATTATTGGGTAACCTTACAATAGATCATTGGCTCTATAAGGTGTACATTATCTCCGAGGAATGTTAATTCCGATACTTACCATGAGTCTTATGTAGTTTAGAGATGTATATGTTAGTTGAAAGTGCAGAGAACGGTTAGTGTTAGAGTAACTCCTAGTATTATTCTTGACAAGTAAAAAACCCCGGTCCATTTCGTAGCAGCTGATCTGCTGGTGTTGCAGCGCTTCGCGAACGCGTAGGTAGTATCGCATTCACGTAGAGTACTATGTGGCAGTGGGATATTACCGTTCGCGTATTTGTATTAAAGGACAGATTGTTGAGTTTCTGAATGGAGCGGAATGGCTATTGTGGATTCATGTAGCTGACCCTAGCTCAGTTTGGGATTGAGGCGTATTGTTGTTGCTTAGTTTGAGACATAATGCAGTTCATTTAAGAACCAAAAATGTCTGACGTAATGATGCATCTCTGCTTTCTTGATACTTTGACTCATTTTGAGCATAGAGTGTTTAATGAGCATAGGAAGAAATGTGAATTGAGGATATTTGTTCTATAGCTTTCACTGCTTTCTCAATCTGTTGGAGTTTGATTGGTGTACTCGGAGAAAATATCAGTTGAAACCCTTTTCCAATCTTGTCGTCTCGTGGCTGCTTACTTAATCGAGCTATCTATGATAACATGTCCAACTACTCTTCTGCCTGCTTTTGAAAGAAAATTTATTGGTTGTAGTTTTATCTTGTTAAGATTGGATTAAGTGACTGATATTTGCTTCTTGAATCTGCTGCAATTATATGCTTAATGTAAGTCTTTATGTTTTCTGGAGAAAGGGAGCTTGTCTAACATTTCACTTCATCTAACATGACCAAGGATATCATCTAAGAGAATTGCTTTGAAAGAACTATCCTTTATTGCATTTGCCATAACCAGTTTTAGAAAGATGACAAGATTTCTTCGTCTTGAAGAATAAAATACTGCCTAGTCTTTAAAATTGAATGCCTCTTTAATTCGAATTAAGTTAGATTAACACTCTTTGTTGTTTAAAAGGGGATATCTCTCTTCTATTACACTGTTGTTTGGTTGATAGTGGATTTGGTGATTTAACCCTGCCCTCCCTAGCTGCATCTTTAGGTGAGCTGATTCAAAAATGCCACTTCAACCATCTCCATATTAGACGCTTATGATACATAAGTGCTCAGAGATGGTGATAGGATTTACCGGTAGGATGATTTCTAGATTCTAAATAAGTTTTGTGGAAGGGAAGTTGGTAAAAGAAGCTGTATCGCACTTCAAATGTGATGAACTCTCTGTTGTAAAGATCGATTTGTTCTCATATATGTTCTTACGAAGATTCATTATTTTGTGCTACTGTGGATGTTGATGAATTTCCTAATTTTGTTACATTTATCAATATGGACTATATTCCATAAATACTGATGTTCTCATTTCCATTGTACAGTTGGTTTGCTCAGAATATTGAAATAGCTGAGGTTAGGATACTCGGCATTCTAGTTTCCTTTGTTGAAATAAGTGTAACAAGAAGGAATTCGCACAATGTCTAGCTCTGCGAAAGCTTTGGATCCTGCATTTCAGGGTGCAGGCCAAAGAGTGTATCCTTATTTGAGTTTCGTATCATTGGTATTTCTTAAGTTCATTCTATTTGATGCAGTATGTACAGGAAGCTGGAAGGTGTTTCGTTACTTTCTGACTGTTTGTGAGTGCTTGTAATTATATGTTAATTGTTTATGATGTAAATTGGTCTGTCAGAAAATTTTGAAGTTTAGATTTCAACTTAACTCTATTTAGAGGAACCGAAATTTGGAGAATTGAGGATTTCCAGCCAGTTCCTTTGCCAAAGTCCGATTATGGAAAATTTTACTCGGGTGATTCATATATCATCTTGCAGGTACATATTAATATATAAGTTTTTGTTTTATTTTATACCAAGCTATCTTTACAAAAATGTTTTATGCTTGTTGAATTCTTTGATGGATAGTGATATTTATATAATCATAACCTGGAATACTTCAATTTTAAATTTCAGACAACTTCAGGAAAGGGAGGTGCTTACTTATATGATATACACTTCTGGCTTGGAAAGGATACTAGCCAGGTACAAGCTCAGTTTCATTATTCGTTCCATATCCAACTTATGTTGTTTTCCATTTTCTATAATTGGATGCTTTGTTAGGATGAAGCTGGAACTGCAGCTATCAAAACAGTGGAGCTTGATGCGGTTCTTGGAGGACGAGCAGTACAGCATCGGGAAATCCAAGGTCACGAATCTGACAAATTTTTGTCTTACTTTAAACCATGTATTATACCTCTGGAAGGTGGTATTGCATCTGGATTCAAGAAGCCAGAGGAAGAAGAATTTGAAACAAGGCTGTATATTTGCAAGGGTAAACGAGTTGTGAGGATGAAGCAGGTACATCTTCTTAACGACTTCTGTGTGAGATCGTCAAATTATGGTTGGATTTTGATTATGACTGAGTTGAAAATGTTGTCAGGTCCCGTTCTCCCGGTCCTCTCTAAATCATGATGATGTGTTCATTCTGGATACTAAAGACAAGATATATCAGTTCAATGGTGCAAACTCCAATATCCAGGAAAGGGCCAAAGCATTAGAAGTTATTCAGTTTTTGAAGGAAAAATATCACGAGGGGACGTGTGATGTTGCAATTGTTGGTACGTACAAGCCATGGAATATTAAAAGAGAAGCCCGTCTAGTCTTATATATTCCTACACTCCCTTTTATCCTAATTTACCTGTCCTTGTTTCAATCTGATTGTTGAAAAGGTTGTCTGCCCTTAATTCCGGATTTCTGGTCACTTTAGTTTCTACCCTTGCAACTAATACATTAAGCAGTTGATAGCATTTCAAGGGTACTTTCATATGAAAAGTAACTGTCTAGTATCATTCTAAACTTTTATTAATTTGACCATCAAAATCGAAGAAGGGCACTCATGTCAGGACGGATGGAGTAAGTAATATTGTTCATATAATGTTTGAAAGTTTTCTCAAACGATTAAATTTCGTGCTTAAACTTCAGGTGGAAAATTTCGAAAAATAGAGTTCGCCATTGAATGCTGCCATACTTTTATGTATATTATCAACCAAGATAAGGAACAAACATTTAAAATTAGTAAGCTAATGGGTAAATGATCTTTATTGTGATGTCAATACCATATTGGACAGAGTCAGTGTTTATGTTTATCCGCCATGTACGGCATCTAGTGCAGCATACAGCTCTTTCTTTACTTTGCTAAATTTTATGTTACATACCTATGGGCTTGACTACTCCATACCTTTTCCACTGTACATCTCAGATGATGGAAATTTGCAAGCTGAGTCTGATTCTGGTTCATTCTGGGTTTTGTTTGGTGGATTTGCTCCAATTAGCAAAAAGGTTGTTACTGAAGATGATATTGTCCCCGAGAAGACACCTCCTAAAATTTTCAGGTATTGTGGCCTTCTTTTGTCTTATGTTTGTTATTAGATTGAGGTTGGTGACTCAATTGTTACTTTTTAACTAATTCATGTTGACAACTTTGATTCCCTTTCTTCTTCTTCTTTTTTTCCCATTTCTATGTCAATTGCAATGCCCTTATGTCGCTACTTTCTCATCACTGGATTTTGTATATCTACATTTTGTTGATGTGGTGCTGAAGTTGATTGTCCCTCATTTTGCAGTATCAATGGTCAAGTTAGTCCTATGGATGGTGAACTTTCAAAGTCCAGCTTGGAAAACAACAAATGCTATCTTTTGGATTGCGGTGCTGAGGTGTTTGTTTGGGTTGGTCGTGTAACTCAACTGGAGGAGAGGAAAGCTGCCATTCAAACAGCAGAGGTAGACTTGTTAATCCACATGTTTCTTATTTGATATGATTTCTTGTTTCTAAATGGCTCATAATATCCCCAGGAATATCTTGTCTCTCAAAATAGACCCAAGGCAACACGTGTAACCCGGGTTATTCAAGGTTATGAGCCACATTCTTTCAAGTCCAACTTTGATACTTGGCCATCAGGATCCGCACCTGCGCCTGAAGAGGGGAGAGGAAAAGTAGCAGGTATATTTACTCTTAACTTGTGAAGAATTGTAATGTTGTTTGTCGTCAGTAGTTTTAAAAGTTGTCGCGTCTTTACAGCTTTGCTGAAGCAACAAGGCGTTGGTGTCAAAGGTGCCAGCAAAAGCGCTCCTGTGATTGAGGAAGTACCTCCATTGCTTGAAGGGTGTGGAAAAGTAGAGGTTCGATCAGCACCCTTCTTTCCATTTCGTCAACAATGTTTGTGCTGATTTACCAGCTTGTTTAACTGAATATTAGGTTTGGCGCATCAATGGTAGTGCAAAGACACCCGTCCCAAAAGAAGATATTGGTAAATTCTACAGTGGAGATTGCTATATAGTTCTCTACAACTACCACTCTCATGATAGGAGAGAAGATTATTATCTATGCTGGTGGATTGGAAAGGATAGTATTGAGGTAATGCAGATTGTCACTGCAAATCAAGGGTGCATGCATCTTTTTTTCCCATAAATTTTGTTTGAATAATTAACTTGGTATGCCATGCCTCTTGAGAATTATAGTTTTCATTGTCTTTACTTGCTTGTGAGCTACATTATGAAAATGGTGAAAAAAAGGAAATGAAACCATAAATTGTAATGGTTTACACCTAAGACTTCAAGTGTTTAAATGATTCTCATATGTATGTACTTTCTTGTGAACTATTCTTCAATTAGGCCAGTATGGAGATTTTTATGAAAGAAAGTCTTACTGATAAAACATGATTTATTACATTAGAGTGAGGTAGATGCTATGTTGCTCTGACTCTCCAAAAAGGCTGCCTTGCCCGTGTTGGGTCCTCCAAAAATGCACCACTTTTGGAGGATCCAACACGCATCTGGTAGCAACTTTGAAAAGCCCAAGCAACATAGGGTAGGGTAGATGTGATCTTTATAAAAGATGAAGTGATTTAAAGTGAGGTGTGTAGTGTGTTATAGGAATGTCAATTCAAGGATTAAGTACTATAGTGCAATAATACTATCTGGCTTAGTTTGAAATGTTTGGAGGTTCTGATCTTCTCCACCAGGGAAGGGGCCAAATTAAATGTGAAGGGTCTAAAAAAACCAGCCATGTGCTTTCATCTAGTACCCTTTCTTAGCTTGTGTTTCGTCTTTCTGCTTTGTTGGAGATATGTAATGAGTCTGAATGCTCGTTATCCAATTTCGTTATGTGATGAATTCGTGTGCTTTGATACAGGAGGACCAAAGCATGGCTGCTCGATTGGCCAGTACAATGTGCAATTCGCTTAAAGGAAGACCTGTGCTGGTATTACTCGTCACATATTGGTTCTCTCTCTCAAAAAGTCAGTGGTTTTAATTTGACATTTAACATTGTCCAGGGTCGGGTGTTTCAAGGGAAAGAACCTCCACAATTTGTTGCAATCTTCCAGCCCATGCTGGTCCTTAAGGTACCTCTTCATACAGCGTAATTCAGGCTGCTGTTGCTGCAGAACTTGATTTTACATTACATCTTCAATAACCCTGATGAATTTCTGTTTTCCTCAGGGTGGTTTGAGCTCTGGCTACAAAAATTATATTGCTGATAAAGGCTTGAATGATGAAACCTATGCTGCTGATTCAGTTGCACTTATTCGGTTATCTGGAACTTCTGTGCATAATAACAAAGCGGTTCAAGTTGATGCTGTAAGCTTACGGACCTTCAACCCTTTTTTTTGGCTACTAAAGTTGCAGATAATTATTTTAGAATTCTAAGCAGAAAATATCCTTTGCTCCTATGATATATGTTCTCCTATCTGCGTTCTTGTTGGTCTTACTTCATACCATCTTTTAATTGTTGCAAACCACATTGTCAACCTGTTTTTAGTAGTGTTATCAAAGGCGCGCTTAAAGTGCGTTTAAGTCCTAAAGCGAGGCCCAGAACATGTTGAGCGCTTCGCCTTATTTAGCGGGCACTTCAGTGTTGTCATCAAGGCCCTAAGGCTTACTTTTCCTTGCCTATGAGTGTAATCTTGAAGAGGCGACACTAAACAATTGATATTTCACTTTATCATAATTTTTTTTTAATTTGTTTGTCCATATATTTGGTATTCATGCTTATAGATGTTAATCTTGGACTACACATATATTTGTAGTTTTTCTCCATTAGCGTCTTTCTACGTAAAAGCCGACGCTTTTTTTGCGCTTTGCGCTTAAGGCCCCAATAGACTTTAGAGCTTTTTTGCGCTTTTCGCCTTTGATGACACTGGTTTTTTGATAGAGAGTAGCTACTCTCCAGGTTGATAGAATCTTTTTTTCGAGTGCTAACACCTCTCTCTAGTGAAACTTCTACCTTTACCCTATTGCTGGCTCGTCGTCTGCTTTTGTCAAACGTGTTCTTTGCATGCGTTATAGTTGCAGAGATCAAGTTTGGGAGAAGGAAAGCTGAGTGCTAGTATGCTCCTTTTCTGGAAATAGTTCTATAATATATTCTTATGATAAATTATTAAGATTTCTTATGGTCTGCTTAGATACCTGGATAAAGCTCAGCATGTTTTTAATCAACTATGCTTGAATCCCAAACTAGTTGAGATCTGGTATGAACCCTCAGTGACCACTCCGCTGTATATCCTGTCTTCAACATACCTTACAATCCCAGTTATAATCTTCTTTGTTTTGGTGTTCATAGTTCCAATAATTTAGTTTTGCTGCTAGTACTTACTTTCTTACTTGTGTTCTATTATTTTTACAAGAGGGTACGAGCTAGTTGCTTGTTATGATTTGCTTTGGTGTTGAGGGGCAGATCTAGGAAGATAATAGTCCTAATTAAGCTCGAGTAATTTTCAACTCTACGTGAAATACTACTGTTGAAAAAGCTCGAAGTTATACTTGTTTGCTGTGATTATATTTAGTACTTTCTCTCTCTTTGTTATATGTATATCTGTGTATTTTTTTCAGTTATGATATCATTGAATTATACTCCCAACGCATTGCTTTTGGTGTCGAGAGCTCATTACTTCTAATTCAGGAGACTTGACTGGTTTAATCGACGACTGTAATCCGTGATTAGTTAAAGTTGCAATTCTCATCGTATACGAATTACTGAAAATTGTGAACTTATGAAATTAAATTTTTCTACCAGGATAATTTATTGATTTCTTTTTGTGTCTAAACTCTGTCAGGTGCCAGCTTCGCTGAACTCTAATGAGTGTTTTCTTCTGCAATCTGGCTCTTCATTATTCAGTTGGCACGGTAACCAGAGTACTTACGAGCAGCAGCAATTAGCAGCTAAGGTTGCAGAATTCTTGAAGGTGAGAAGGGCCCAATCTTTTAAGTACTCTTTGAGAAAGTGCTCATAATTTCACTTTGAAATATCCAAAGACTTGGAGGGGAATTTAAATTTCTGTTCTCAAGCAGATTGCACTGAGTTTATGAGAGTTACCCGAGATATAGAATTAATAATGAAAATAAAATATATCCATATCTACAGCGAGTGAGACAGTGAGTAAGTTTTTTCATGCTAAAAGTTGCTTGAAGTTATCGGGCAATTCTCATTATTCAAGCTAGCATGGAAGGTGACAATCTACTCCAATTGGAAAAATATTAACACATTTTATCCTGTTTCGTCCTAGTGTGTGCTACACAGGACTAATTGAGTTAATTTTCTGTGCAACTTCAGCCAGGAGCGACAGTGAAACACACTAAAGAGGGAACAGAGAGCTCAGCTTTCTGGTTTGCTCTTGGAGGAAAACAAAGTTATACCAGCAAGAAAGTGGCTACAGAAGTCTCCCGGGATCCCCACTTGTTTGCTTATTCATTTACTAAAGGTGTATCCATTATCCTATAATTCATTTTATTTTGTATTTGCAATAAGGATATCTTTCAGCTGCTAACTATTTTTTTCACTGATTTCCATGTTATCACGTTGATATCCAGGAAAAATTGAGGTATGTCCTATAGTATTAATTTAAAATCTCTCAGTTTTATGTTCAGCTCCTTATCTTTTCTAATTTATTCTCTACTCACTTGTTAGGTTGAAGAAATCTACAACTTCTCTCAAGATGATTTATTGACTGAGGACGTCTTACTGCTCGATACACATGCTGAAGTGTTTGTTTGGATTGGTCAGTCAGCAGACTCCAAAGAAAAGCAGAGCGCTTTTGACGTTGGACAGGTAATTCGCAAGGCTATCATAGGCATTTACTGTTATGTAAGCGTGTCTTCTAATTTACATTTTAATCCATTAATATGATTACAGAAATACGTAGAGATGGCTGCATCTTTGGAAGGATTATCACCAAATGTTCCACTCTATAAAGTAACAGAAGGAAATGAGCCTTGCTTCTTTACAACATTTTTCTCATGGGATCCTGCGAAAGCTAGTGTATGTGACTAAACTTCTTGTCAATGTTGATTTGGAACTCATAGACTCTATGTTGGCATAGAAGCATTAGTCATCCTTTATTGGTTTTTCCATATAATTTTGGAGAGGAGGAACTGGAGAGATGGTGCAAGAGCTAATACTGATTGCTACAGATTAACTATGACAAGCACCGATGAGTTTTACAGTACTGTTATTATCGGCTGAACTCAATAACCATTTTGATAAACAGTTTCCTCTTACGCTGAAAACTATTCAGCTTCCATAAACCAAAATCATGGACTTATTATAAACTGTCTTGTACGAGATATTAAATGATCTGTGTTAAAAAAGGATTTCTGTCAATAGCTTTGTAATAGGGGTTAAACAAACATGTTGAAGCTTCTTCTTTCTCACTGCTGAAGACAAAGTTACTTTACTTGAGGGTGAATTTCTACATGGGTATTTTAACTGCAATTCTGGTACTCCACGATATCTGTATTTTTAACATATTGATCTTATCGGTTATCTCAGAGTGTTTTTTCCCACCTCTAAGGAATAATATGATCTTTGTTCTGCACTAAACTACCTACCTATTTAACCAGGCCCATGGAAACTCATTCCAGAAGAAGGTTATGCTACTCTTTGGTGTTGGTCATGCTTCAGAGGTAATTACTAGATTTCATCGAAGCAAGAATCTATATATGCTCAATTTATTTTGTACTTGAAAATGTTTTTCCATTTCTGTCATCTCAAGACATCTGAAATCCGTGAATCGAATAGTTGATAATTCCTTTCAGAGACCAATCTAGCATGTGCAACATTGTATTTTCCTATCTAATCTGGCCATACTAGAAGTGTAATGAAGAAAATCTTTTCGGTTGGCGTTCCCTGGCCCCAAGTTTCAGATCTCTGTCTGGGTTTACATTAGGATCATATTAGAAAAGAAAAACAAGAAGAAAGTGATATAACAACAGAATGTGGAATAGGAGAAGGAACCATAACTGCAAATAAAAATGACATTCGGCTATTAAAATGTTTCAGATTTAAAGGAAGGTTTTCTGAAAGAATGTACAGAAGTAAAGTAATAAGTGTCCTCATGGTTATTGATTGTGAAGACTTAAGGGTTGATTTCTGTCATTATCAACCAAACATCGAATGTGAAAAATCTCCGATGTTCAAGAATTTTTGAATGTGGTCTGCTCTATATTTCAGAATCAGCAAAGATCAAATGGGTCAGGTGGGCCAACCCAAAGGGCTTCAGCCTTAGCTGCTTTGAACTCTGCTTTCAGTTCCCCATCTCCTCCAAAATCTAGTTCTGCAACAAGGCCTGCTGGAACAAGTTCGGCTTCACAAAGAGCAGCTGCCATTGCTGCGTTATCTGGTGTTCTTACAGCTGAAAAAAAGCAGTCATCTGAGGGTGGTTCTCCTGTCCGATCAAACAGAAGCTCACCTGTCCGGTCAAGCAGAAGCTCTCCTGTCCGATCGGCAGATTCTGGCCCTACTGGTATAAAAATGTTCTTTGCTCTTCCTCTTGCTATTAGCTCTCGGTGCATTCTCCGTTGTGTCTTGCGAATCTCTTCTATTATTGTATCAAGATATATTATGCAGACTTCAAAATCATTTTCTCCTTTATTCTCCTGCTTTTAGTTCATACGTTTTAAGTACTTGTGCATGCAATTATCTCGGTATACATGCATGCATAAATTATGTTGATGGTTCTATTTTATGCATGTATTATGTGCGTTTATTGTTCTTAAAGTGTTAGAAATAGCAAAAAATTTCAGTTAATGTCATTGCGGGAAACGGTGGCTGCATGAAAAGTGAAATGACAGTTTCTATGGAAAATTGAATCATTTACTTTAAATTAACCTTTAAGTTTAGTTGTTGGAGTAGTTTGACATACCTCGATGCTTACTTTTTCGCCATAGCAGAATACGATCTTTCTACTGCTGAGGTCCAAGATTCTGAAAAAGCTTCAGAACCTAAGGAGATAGTTGAGCCTGCAGAGTCTAATGGGTCAGAACCAAAGCCAGAAGCAGAGCAGGACGAGGGTGGAAATGAAAGTGGTCAGGCTATTTTTAGTTATGAACAGCTGAAGGCTAAATCTGACAACCCTGTCACTGGGATTGACTTCAAGCGGAGAGAGGTTTGTAACTCAAATACTGTTGACATTCCTATATTTGGATGAAACTCGATTCAGTCTCATGTTTCTTATGGTGTTCTTTCAGGCTTATCTTTCGGATGAGGAATTTGAGTCTGTACTTGGTATGAAAAAAGAAGCATTCTACAAGTTGCCTAAATGGAAGCAAGATATGCACAAAAGAAAGGTTGATCTCTTCTAGAATCTGCATTGGAAACCAAATGGCGTCCCACGCTACCATCTCCATCTTGCAACTCTCAACATTCGTGACATGTTTCTCGCCAGAGCAACCTACTTTTATAGGTACATATTGCCTGGATTGTGTATGTAGCATTTTTTTCTCCGTCTGCTTCTCTCAATGACCATAGCTCGTGATAGTTTTATTTTTACGATTATGTGATGCCTGCTTGAAGTTTGGTTTTTGGTTGAAAGTCAGCAGCCAGATTGATTCTTTGATTTGATCAGTGTATTCGAGTTTGTGTTCATTGAAGTCTCGTCTCTTTCGAGTCATGTATTTGTTAATTAAAGGGTGTATACATTATATGTTGTAACCGATACAAAAGCAATATAACATTTGGGGTTTGCCATCAAGAGACCTATTTGGTTATGTTATTCTTCGTTTTTCAATATCGGTAGTATCCAGGCCAGCTTGCATACAACTCGACTATTCTATCGGGTACCTGCTTTGGCTATATTATTTTTCGTTTTTTATATTACCAGTGGTATCCAGACCAACTTGCATGCAACTCGACTATTCCACGAGTACATGTTTTGGTTATGTTATTCTATTTAAGGCTTTGTTCACATATTGGCTATTGAGATTTACATGTATTTGAGTTTTTGGGTGCTAAAAAAATGAACATTGGAACATCATCTTTTATAGAAGACGATGGAGAAAAAAACAAAATGGAGAAAAATAAATGAAAAAAGAAGAAAAAAATGGGAATAAAAGAGGAAAAAAGGATCTCCACAGAAAGATCAGAATGGAAATAATAGTAGAGATTTTTACATGGTAAATAAAGTTTCAATTTTTATATAAATAACATGACTCTTTGGTTTATTTCAAAAGTAGCAGATTTATTTACTTTTATAGCATATTTAATTAAATATGATTTTTCAAAATAAATACTAAAGCACAAATTAAGGACCAGTTACCTAATTTACCAAAAAAGCTAGTACCAAAAAATAAGAGTTAGAAAACCTTTCTTTCCCAATTCTCACACATATGTATTAAGATTTCTAGTTTAAAATTTGTTCTTTATTTTCCAAATTATGCACTCATTCTAAAGGGTTGTTTGACATTTTTCGTGTGAGAAGTCTCTCGAAGTTGCAAATAAAATACCTGATATTTTATCATTATATAATTTTTATTAATTATACGTAATTTATATTGTATAATTATCATATATATCCCTAAATTAATATACCACTTGTATAAATATTTTATATTTATAATATAACACTATTATACTTGAATTATACCATGTATAAAGCCTAACGAAGAAACTACCATGTATAATAGTTACATATATTTTACAAAAAAAACATGTCTAAAATATGAATACAATTATTATACCAGTATTAAAAAATATATAAATATATAAGACCTAAAAATAACTGAAACAAAATACGTGAAATATCAAAATATCATTATTAAACAAGTTTCAAACAAAATTATTTATCATACAAAATATAAGATATACTTATGAAATGTAGTATAAGTGGGTTCGTTTGGACTATGCTATATATGAATGGCAAGGGCGCAGCAGCTGTGCGAAGTTGCGCCTTAGCGCATCCATTTTTTTTCTTTCTTCTCAAGTATTGCAACGGTTGGGACTGATTATAGGTACCATTCATTCTTAACCTAGCCAAAACCTTCATCCATCATGTATAGGCCGTACCAAGGCCTGATATAAGGGTAAGCCAATAGCGTCTGCGGTGGGAGATGTATTTCGATGCGATGTCTATGGTTTAGACACCAGGCGCCAACCTTCCTAATACGCTCTGGATCTACAACACTAGCAAATGAGCATTTCATACTTTCCCGCGCTAGAGGTCTTTCCAGTAAAAGGAGGTCGTGTACCACAGTTCGAGTGAAAAATTAGAAGGCAATATTCTCGTCTGAGCCAGCTGGATTTCTATCACTAATTGATATTTAATATTATGTAAATATTTAATTGCTGCCAAATGTTAAATGAGATATACTGCTAAGGTTTTCTCATATATTTTTTAAATATGGCAATAGAAAATAACTCCTTACCTAACAATTATTCTGTACTTCTCTTGTATCACAACCTTTTAATTAACTATACCAATATATTATCACTTATCCAAAACTTCATTATGTTTATATTTGATCACTTATCCACAATAATCACTCCGTCCGTTTTAATTTAGATGATAAATTTTGTTTATCGAGAGTTAAAAGACCAA
>MCJB01051051.1:0-30595 GCA_002018475.1 Nicotiana obtusifolia
GTATTTTCATAAGTAATAAGATTACCTCTTAGCCCATCATAAGTGACTTTGGTGGAGGCGGTAGCTTCTTGGATTGCATCTACCTTTGATTGCCACTCCGGTTTTAGACTTCGGAGTATTTTTCTCACAAGTTCTTCTTCGGAATAAATTTTTCCGAGAGCGTCAAGATCATTGATGATGCTTGAAAACCGTTCAAAGGTTTTCTCAATTTTCTCATCATCCTTCATCCTAAATAATTCATATTCATGGGTCAGAAGGTCAATTTTAGCTTTACGGACTTGGGACGTACCTTCATAGGTGATTTCGAGTTTGTCCCACATTTCCTTTGCGGTTTTGCATCTTGATATTTTCCGGTAGTCATCCGGATTTACCGCACAGTAAAGCATATTTATAGCTCGTGCATATGCTTCAACCTTTCTTATATCTTCATCGAATATTCATTTTCCGGTTTAGGAATCAATTGATCTCCGACCTTTTTTATGATAATCTCCTCACCAGTTTCAATAATTTGCCACAATTTAAAGTCGGTGGCTCGTACGTATATTCTCATACGTTCCTTCCAGTAGGTGTAATTTGTCCCATCGAAGAGAGGTGGTCTCGACGTGGACTGTCCTTCACCTAATCCTGCATATACATTTCTAGAAGAGAAAGCCATAGATCTTATTCTCAACCGGTTAAGGCTTTAAGAGAGTTAGGCTCTGGTACCAATTGTTAGAATATATGCACAACGCTAGAGGGGGGGTGAATAGCGTTATAAGGAACAATTAAAACTTTTCGAGATATAGATGAGCAATTAAAAAGCTTAAGTTCGAAAATGAAATAGCAAGGAATAAAGTGCGGAATGTAAAAGGAAGCGTACACAACAATGTATAGTGGTTCACTACAACTTGTAGCTAGTCCACTCCTCAAGAGACTCTCTTGAGTATTTCACTATCTCCGTTAAGCTTGCGGGTGCCTAACAAACCGTTTACAACACGAACACTTGAGTCACACAAGGTTCGTCAACAAACAAGAAAGAAACTCTTCCTTAATTACAACAAGGGACAACTTCCCTTAAGTGTATGACAACACAAAGATCACTCAAAAATGAATCTCTCTAAAGAGTAAGTAGAGTGAAGAAGTTATAGCTCAAGAACACAACTTTAGTACTTCAAGAAAATGGCTCAAAATAAGCTTGATTGATAATGTAAACTTGAAGCAATTTGATCTTATAATTTGGAAGAAGTGTTGTATTCAAATGAGGTTTATGAGGCTGTATTTGTAGCCCCAAAACCCCATATTTCCATTGGGATGTTTTGCCAAGCTTTCATGAGCTTAAACAAGAGTTTTGGGCATTAAAAATTTCTGCCCGTTTGTCAAAACATCGATGTTTTTACCTTAGACATCGATGGTTAACAAAAACTAGCCGTTAAGCTCCAACGGACACAAAGGACATCGATGTTTGCCTATTAGACATCGATGTCTATGTATTTCTGCTGCTAGACATCGATGTTGATTCCCTACACATCGATGTCTGGCTCTTTCTGGAAATTTTCCAGCGCGAATTTTATTCAACAATTTTATTATTTTGTAAAACCAATTGTCTTGAAAATATTTTAATGATTTTTTAAAAACGTTTTTAAACTTGAGCCAAGTTCTTAAAAACTAAAGATGATTCAAAAATAACATTAAGACTCAAAAACTAAAAGACAACATTTTTAGTCTTCAATCTTTTTGCTTCATTGACATGTTCCATGCATCAACTTCTAGTATCTTGAAAGCTTAACTTGTAGTCACCACAAAGTCCATAGCAATCTCAGTAGTTCGTCAATGATGGTTTGTCAATTATCAAAACCTACAACAAGACACAAAGTCGTTAGTTAAGGTTTCATAAACAAGAATGCATTTTCCAACACCTCTTTATTTTCCTTGATAGAAACTTGTCTTACCTGTGTTGGATGTCCCGATGCGTGCCAAAAGCTGAAAGTAGTCAATGTAATAGTCTATGCCAGAGCTACTTCGAACCTACCTTCAAATATGCCATATGTGAGAAACATATAGCATTACTCCAAAATATTTACACCAATTGCCAACTGATGAACATTTGTGAACACTGGCCTTACACTTAAAGTGTGTCAAGAGATTGGCGGGCATAAAGCATAGAAATTAAAAATTTAATATCATGCATAAATGAAAAGTATCTCATCATGGCCGAAACATGAATACTATTTTCCAACTTAAAACCTGAGAAAAACAAATTGCTGCCTCCTGATGGCAGAGCTATGTTTTTGCAATTATTTAATAGACCATTGTCTAGCAGTCGCAACCGCAGCATTTAAAACAATCAATTAAGGAATTAGGATGGTTGTATTTTCCTAATAACACAATATATATCATGCAGTGCAAATTTCGAAAGAGTCGATGATTCATACAATTTGAAGAACAGCAGTAGGCCCTTCCTTGGGCTGCCTAGCCTGAGCATATTTCCACAATTTTTCCTTGCTCGGATGATTTCTCTGGATTGCGACATGGCATGCCTCCCGGGTGGGCATGTATGGAAGAAAATGTTGACAATATATCTACATGCAAGGTGCAGAAATGTTGTATGAGTACAACCGACCACATGTACTCAATAAGTAACAAACCTAACCTTAGGTTGAAAGTAGTGACGAGCTGGGACAAGGGTCAGAGTCCAACTCCAATAACCAGCACATAACAATATAGTAATGATGGTGCAAGAAATAACCCAATAAATAAATGCTCAGCTTGTATAAAATTCCGAAAAATAAATGCTTCTCTTTTCAAGTATATAGTAAAAACTCAAATCCTTTACTGAAATTACCAAAATATGAGTAGGTTTGTAAAACTGTGATTTTCCCAAAACTTTTCAACAATACTTAAGATGTTTTATTTTTCAGATGGCATGAGTAAAGTACATCTTTATGCCTACATGTCACTATGCAGATGAAATCATGAATGACGCAATGTCATACATCATGAGAAAAAATGCATCTCTATGCCTGTATGTCAAGTGTGAATGTCAAATGCAATGTCAACTCATGTACTCACACTCTCAGAGTACTCAATCTCACCGACTCGCATTCTCTCTCACCATGCTCAATACTCAGCACACTCAGTCACTCAGCATTGTACAATACCTGCTGCGGCGTACAGCCCGATCCACATATAGCCATAAGGCCCGTTGCGGCGTGCAACCCGATACACATTATATAGCCATAAGGCTTGTTGCAGTGGTGCAACCCGATCCCCACACACACACACACACACACACACACACACACACACACACACACACACATATATATATGTATAATCAACTGCGGTCACTAGGGGAGTGTGCAGACTCCGCAGGGGCTCCTTCAGCCCAAGCGCTATAATCCACACGGACGACTCACGTGCTATAGTATCAATATTTGAAACCGCACGGACAACTCACGTGCTATAGTGTCAATAACCTCACAATCAGGCCCTCGGTCTCACTCGATCATCAATCTCTCCAGTCTCTCGGGCCCACAATGCCATGAAACTAGCCCAAAAATGATAATATGATATGTCAACTTATTGCAACAGAGACTGAGATGATATGAAATGAATGAACATGACTGAGTATGAAATTGCAACGTAAGCAAAAAACTCAACAGCAGTAATGACCTCAGTGGGTCCCAACAGAATAAGCATGTAGCTTAGACATGTTTTCTAACATGGATCACAGCTCAATAACTCTAGTACGTAGAGATTTCATCATTACAGATAAGTTCTGGTAACTACACAGCACCAGAGAAATGGCAGAGTTATGATTCACACGGTGCATGCCCATACGCCCCTCACCTAGCATGTGCGTCACCTTAACAGCAAAACACATAACACAAAGTCAGGGTTTCATACCCTCAACACCAAGTTTAGAAGTGTTACTTACCTCGAACAAGCTAAATCCAATATCGAGCAGGCCAAGCGATGCTCCAAAAATGTCATCCTGCGTGTACCGACCTCTAAACGGCTCGAAACTAGCCAAAAGCAACTCAAATATATCAAATAAAGCCCAAGAGAACAATACTAAATGATAAAGGTCGAATCTTAATCAGAAACCCGAAATCGACCAAAAATCCCAACCCGGGCCCGCACCTCAGAACCCGATGAAACTCACAAAATTTGACAACCCATTCAATTACGAGTCCAACCGAACTAGTTTCACTCAAATACGACTCTGAATCGACATTAAAAACTCAAACTTTCACTCTATGAAGCTTTAGGCTAAAATCCTCAATTTTTTCTTTAAAACTCATCATCCAATTATCAAAAATGAAGATAAAATCACGAAATATAAGCAAAATCGAGTGTAGAACACTTACCCCAATCCTCATGATGAAATTGTCTCCAAAATCTCCTAAATCCGAGTCTCACATCTCAAAATATGATAAAAGAACCCAAAACCTCGATATATAGCTTCTGCCCAGCATTTCTGTATATGCGGTCACATTGTCGCATCTGCAGTCTCCGCTTCTGCGGACAATGCTTGCTTCTGTGAAGCCCTCTGAAGAATAAACTTCCACACCTGCGGAGCTTTCCCCACTTCTGCGCACACGCAGGTGCGACAAATAACTCCCGCTTCTGCGTGGCTCAAAATTACGCTTCTGCAGATGCGCAAATGTGCCCTTACTTCCGCTTCTGTAGTCTTCCTCACCAGCTCGCAGCTCGCACCTCACTTCTAGGACTCCTCTGTCGCTTCTGCAACCATTGCACCTACGCAACCACGCCGCAAGTGCAATCATACAAAATCTGCCACCAGCAATTTTAGCCAAAAATGATCCAAACAAATCCAAACCTCGTCCGAAACTCACCCGAGCAACCCAGGACCCCGTCCGAATATACCAACAAGTCCAATAATATAAAACGGATCTACTCGAGGCCTCAAATCACACATAACAACACCTAAATGATGAATCGCACTGCAAATCAAACTTAAATGAACCTTGAACTTCCAACTTCCAAAACTCGCCGGAACATACTAAATCAATCCGGAATGAACTCAAATTTTGCACACAAGTCCCAAATGACATAGAGAAGCTATTCTAATTCCCGAAACCACAATCCAAATCCAATATCCACAAAGTCAACTTTCGATTAAACTTATGAACTTTCCAAGCCTTCAAATTTCCAATTTTTTCCAATTAGTGCCAAATCCTTCTACGGACATCCAAATGTAAATCTGGGCATATGCCCGAGTCCAAAATCAGCATCCAGAGCTAACGGAACCATCAAAACTTCATTCCGTGGTCAAGTTCACAAAAGTCAAACTTGGTCAACTCTTCCAAATCGATTCCGAATAACCTGAAAACCAAAACCAATGATTCACATCAGTCATAATACATCATACAGAGCTACTCATGCCCTCAAACTACCGAGCGAAATGCAAATGCTCAAAACGACCGGTCGGATCATTACAAAAAGACCTCATCCATCTAAGAAACAAATAGATAGTAAGTCCATATAATTACAATGTATGTGGTGTCAGGACCAAAGACTCATACTAGGAAATGAAGTTACATCCTCTCTTAAGAGTCAAAGCCAAAATTATTTATCGTTGGCTATCAAACTATCATCGAAGTAAAGGACAGGTCCAAGTATGTACACAGATTTTAAAGGTGCTTGTGTAATGCGAGTTAAATACCAAAAGTAATATAAGAGTACCATGAATGTTGTAGTAGAATAGGATGTATCAAGGGATTAAGAGAGACAAATGAGGGACGCCACAGAAAAGGTATCGTGAGCGCACATATAGCGCAAGACCAAGGGGTGAAGTTCTTAAAGTGAAAATAGCCTAAGAGACTACAATAGCACTAGAGTGTTGTTCTTTAAAGAGTTATGTGAAAATGCATACAAGTATATTAGTTTCTTAGTGCAAAAGCTAAAGCAGAGTATGTTAGTGAGCCTGAACTATGTAATGCCTTACCCTTCACATGTGTATATTATGCAGTGAATTGCGTGGTAAACTTGAGCATGGTGCCGATAAGTGAGGCATGATAGCCATTATACTATAGTAATCCCAATCATAGCAGATGAGCACCATCATATGTTTGGGTGGTTCCTATAAATTAGAAAATATGAGAAGATGAAGAACATATATAGATGTTCCAGAGTTTATGCTGCAACATTTGTCACAAGTTATATGAAGATGGATAATAACCCATCCGTAGAGCATGTAACTCTCAAAGTCAAATATTGTCACAAGTTCAGAAGTAGTTCTATTTATAACAATTAAGTGGGCAGAGTTCCGAGTCGCCAAATTGATATAGCGAACCTGATAAGATAAGTGATGTCCTAAGACCCAAAAAGGATAAAAGAAATATTAGATATAAATGATTAAAGGGCACTAGTAGTCTTATGTGGATGAATGACGTCTTAAAATTGAGGCTGCAGAAAAGATGGTATGTTCTAAAGGCATGGTCTATAAGATATATATATACGTTAAGAAGAAATGGGAGGTGATGTCTCAATCCCCCTAAACCTTAAGAAGGTCAGAAATAAAAAACAAAAAAGAAGTGCCTAAATATGAGTCATGTTTCCGAAGTAACTTTATGACTTTTATGAGCAGACCTACAATATTCCCAACTTGTATGTGCCTTTTCATGATGTATGAATTAGAAGAGAAGTTGAATAGTGACTATGGTTAAGTTGCAAACCAGAATAGTAAGAGTGGCTAATTCGAACATAGAGACTGAATCATAAGCAATGGGGGTTATTATAAAATTATTATTGTATGGTAGCTTCATACGATATAGAAGGGAACTTACGTTGGTTTTACTATTATATCATTTCTCTTAAAAGTCATTAAGGATCTAGATACATGAGGTCATGCTCCATGTTATCCTCAAGAAATGATAGACTAAAGAAAAGACTTGGACAAAGATACATGGGAAGCAGAAGAAGACATGAAGAAAAAGTACCCTCATTTATTT
The DNA here is from genome assembly GCA_002018475.1 of Nicotiana obtusifolia. Taxonomy (NCBI): domain Eukaryota; kingdom Viridiplantae; phylum Streptophyta; class Magnoliopsida; order Solanales; family Solanaceae; genus Nicotiana; species Nicotiana obtusifolia. The sequence continues at coordinate 6,957 of MCJB01051051.1, forward strand.
GGGAAAGAGATATGAAAATATTCCAAATTCGATAAGTTTCTCTACTTGTATGTGTACCAATTTTGATAGCTATGTGTGATCATGAGAGCCTTGATTTTGGATTGTAGTTGGATAGCAATGTGGGCAATAAAGATTGAGATTTGACAAGTTAAAATTTTTGTGGTTGTTCTAGTTCCATATGATGCACTATGGAAATTTATAAGAAATTCAAAGTGCTGGCCAAATTTTGCGTTTTAGGTAAACTATGCAAAAGAGACAGAGAGCTAATGGAAGGAGTTTTAACTTTAAGTTACCCATTCGACGTTCGATGACAAATGTCATATAAGGGAGGAAGATTATAAAGCCCCAAAAAAGTTTTGATAACCATTGTGTTCTCACTCAAGCTCTAACTTGGATACAATGGTGTGTGAAAAGTTATGAAGATATAAAATACATAAATCTTATGTTTAGAAGGTTGAATGGATGGTCATAAGATAAGAGAAGTAAATTGGAATACATTGGAGTGGTTTAAGGGATGAAAATGACCTTAGCTGCACATGACCTAAGTTTCAATGAGCATATCTATCAATATATAATGAATTGAGATTTGATCTATATATCAAAAGAAAGCCCGTTGAACTATATTTTCTAACACTTCAACTGTTCGTCATTTTGATGTTTCTATAAAATATTATAGGAGTTTTACTGAAAACTATCCTGTCAGAAAAATGGGGCGCGTTTCTAGTGCCCAGGGCGCGAGCGCCATCAGAAGGCCAAAACCAGAAATAACTTTATTTGGGCGCCTTGGGTAGCACTGGGCACGGACCATGACGCCGAAGGCGTGAAATTGAAATAAAAGAGATGGGGAGAGAGAAAATAGCCTCATTCTTTAAAGATTAAACCTCAACTCTCATCCTCAAGTCATACAACGGTTCTCATACTACCTAAGGTGAGTTTTCAATGTGATTAACGTTAGAATACTACTTCCAAACATCAATTCTAACAATATTCCATCTCAAAATCGCTAGATTCTCAACAAGAACTCAAGAACAAGGTCTCTCCACTAACCTAGGGTTTCACAATTCAAGGTAAGTTTCATAATCGCTTTCAATCACGATTGTTAGAGAGATTTATGGTTGATATTTGTTCCTACAAACTACTAGAAGAACTTAGATAATCAAACCTAGGGTTTCTATATTTTGGAAATCTTGGAACTTCTAGTATTGATTTTTAAATTAACTATGTATAGATTTATTTGAGTTGAACCCATTGGATTGGAGCAAACGAAGGTATTCAAAAGAAAGGAATCAAGGTAAGTAGAGACAATGCTTTTACTAAAGTTGTCTTCTCACAAAGATCATGCTATAAGTTATTGTTAGACTGTATAGAATGTTAATATGAGCTCTGAATGGAGCGAGTGGACTCACATTTTCCATAGAATTATAGAAAAGATCTTAGATGATTATCATAGTTAATAACTCAAGAATATTCTATTGTTCCATAAATCATGTCTTATGCATTCATGACTTACATATATTTCTTTAATGTATAGACTATGAAAATTTCTTTTACATGATTTTATGAAACTGTTTTGATGAGAACTTGAAGATATATCATTGTTTTAAATTTTGTGATGCAAGAATTACTCAGAAGAATATTTTAGGAGTTTCTTTAGATCTCTGAGAAGGGTTCATAGCCTCTAGTGGTTTATGTTACCCCGAAACCACTCGTGCCAGAGTAGGAGATTAGTGTACCGTTGGTTTGGGCACTATGATAGAAGTGCCCTGGTAAGGCACAAGAACATGAGCACGCTAGAACCTTGAACTGTCAGGCACCACAGGAATGGGGTCTAGGCGATCGGGCTGGGATCGTCCACCACACCGATCATATGGTGACATTTTTAAAATCAGAACCATAAAGAATGTTAGAATCAATGGAACTCCCCAGAAAAGAAAAGAAAATGCTTTAGAAAATTTACAATGATTGTTCCGAGAAAGTTTATATATTTATCTATTTGAATTTTATATTTTTTTCAGAAAAGAAGAGAACGAAAAGAAAGGGAATTTTCATGAATGATATCAAGAAGAATTTTACAATAGATATGGGAGTTGTCTGTTTCAACTCTTTATTAGAAGCTTTTAGAATTTTCTTTTATCATGCATACATACTTCTTTTAGAGTCTCGTTCTAGCTTTAGTGGGAGGATTGCTTTACTTACTGAGTATCGCTGTGTTGTATTGACATTCTCTTCATGAGAACCTACATTGATACATGTCAATGTAGGCACAGATTTTGCAGGCAAGTACGCTACGAGCTAGGATATTCTCCTCCCATTACTAGAAGATTTGGTGAGCTCCATTTTAGTTCGTGGAGTTCGTTGATTCCAGAATTTTATCTTATTATTTCAGTATTTCTTAGAGGCTTTATAGACAGAGTCAGAATAGAGTCATGGATGTCCACTTTGCATTATATTTGTTTTTCAATGTATTCCAGATAATAGAATGAATTTCTTTTCAGACTATTACTTCAGTTAAAGATTTATAAAAGAATTTACTTTAAATCATATCGAATTATGTTGAGATACATTGCATAACAGAAAAAGAACAGAATATAAAAGCCAAGATGGTTCGCTCGGTCAAGCTAAGGCACCGAGTGCCGGTTACAACTTAGTTAGAAGTTGGGTCGTGACACTAGGTTCTTCAAATAAAATCTCAAAATTCAACATATTTCTATGTTAAATTCTACCCATAATATGTGTATTCAACTCATTTTATGATGCTTGATGAAAATCCCCCTCAAAAGAGCTCCAAAATTGCTCAAGCCAAATGAAAAATGGGGAAAATTATACTAAGTCCCGAAATAAAAATACATTTTGCTCAGGTCTTTCCTCTTCGCGATCGCGAAAAACACCTCGCGATTGCGAAGGCCAACTCTGCAGCTGCCTAATAATACTCTACGTGTTCGCGACAACCAGGTCACATTCGTGATGCCTCTTGCCCAATGCCTCCTGCGTTCGTGGTAGCCAAGCCGCGTTCATGAAGGCTTACGCCTGCCTTCCCAAAAAATCCCTCCTATGCGATCGCGACTGCATCCTCGCGATCGCAAAGACCAACAGCTCCCTAGATCAAACCTCTAACCTATCGTGTTCGCATCTTCATCCCCACAAACGCGAAGCACTGCCAAGCCACAAAGCGCGATTGCATAGAACAAAAACTCCCAAGCCTCTCACAGCACTCCGCGATGAGACCACCTCCTGGATCGCGATTCACACCAGACACTAGTAATTTCTGCCAACTTCAACCTTGCTCCGGGTGGTTTGAAACCCACCCGAGCCACCCGGGACCCTGCCATATATATCAACAAGTCCATAAACATACTACGGACCTGCTTGAAGTCTCAGAACTCATAAAATAACATCAAAATCAAGAATCTCACCTCGAAACCAAATTAATCAACTTCTAAACCTCAAACTTCTTCCAACTAACTCCGAACGCGACAAATCAGACTTAGACAACACTGCATGACACTAAATTTTATGCACAAGCCACTCATAACTACACGAACCTATTCCAATGCTCGAAATCCCACATTGACATTGATAACACAAATGTCTACTTCAAATCAAACATAAAAAACTCTAAAACCTTCAAAATGACAACTTCCAACAATAATCACCGAAACGTTCTTGGTCCACCCAATACTCGATCCGAACATACGTCCAATTCTAAAATCATCATACAGTCCTAGAAACCTTCAAATCCCAATTCCAAGGTCGTTTACTCAAAGTATTAACTCAAGTCAAGTTTGACCATCTTAGGTCACTATTATAGAACTAAGTGTTCCGAATTCAACCTGAACCCTTACAAAGCCAAACCAATCGTCCCCGCGAGTTATATAATAGGAAAAAAACATACGAAAAGTCTTAGATAGGGGAACGGGGATCTAGAAAGCAAAACGACCGAGGGTTGTTATAGGCTAGCGGGTTGAGTTAGATGGCATTTCGACCGAAAATATGACATGAATTCAAAATTTTAAAATATTAATTTAATACTCTTATGTAAAATTACGACATAACATAAAATAAGTTTTAACATTATTTAAGTAAATGTAATTCAAAAGAAAAGGAAAACATAAGTCTATAACCTCATTCAATAATGAGATTCTATTTTAATGACATCATTCATTATATGCCAAGTTTATTAATGACTCATTGTTTCTAATATTAGGAGGTGTAGTTTAAAAACTAGAATAGCACAATTATGCTAATGAAGAAAATAATTAAAAAAAAATATGAGCAACTACATGAAATCACAAAAAATAAAGGTTGGAAATGAGAATATTATATGAACATTAAAAAGTGATCTATCATTTTAATATAGTTAAGATTTGCCTATAGCCTCATCTAATAACAAAGTTCAACTTTAACAATATCACATTATAAGTCAAGTTGTGGATGACTAAATCTTTCTAAGATTATGAGGTATAATTTTTTAGAAAAACTAGAATAATAACATAGCTAAGTGTAATAAAAAATAAACAAAATAGATAAGAAAGAAAAAAATATGAGAAATTATGTGAAAACACGTGAAGTAAAGGTTGAGAAATGAGAAATAAGAAAATAAAAGATAAATAATGTAAAAAGAAAAATATTATTAAAAAATGAATTTAAAAATAAAAATAAAAAATAAATAAATAAATAAGAAAAAAGAATAGATATAAAAAGTAAATTAAAAAAGAAAAGAAAAGAGATTCAAAAAATAACCTTGTAACTGCACCATGTAATTACCAGTAATTTTAAGCTCTCTTGAGAATTGGAGAGTGTAATTACATCAAATTACATGATGACCAAATAATTACTTGATTAGACAAAACATGTCAAGATGTATAATTACACTCAATTACACCCAAAGCCAATTACAAGGTGGCTCTCCAAACCGGTCCTAAGTGATGTAATAAACTGCCGCGAGCTTTAATTAACATGAGCATTAGCATGGTGTCTATACTGAATGTAGGTTATTTAAAGATCTCACGCCTCTAGGTTCATTACTCTCAAGTATTTCATATCTTTGCGAAGCTTACTAGTAGTAGAAGACCAATTCACTGTCTTTAAATTTGCACATTCCTTTCACAATACTTTCAAAGTATAGAATATAGGATATATTGGTAAGACTTATAAACGTGGGCCACTTTGGGTTATAATATGGAGTGAGCTGTATTTTGCTAGTAATTCTTTCAAAAATATATTTCGCCAATAACATTAACAAAACTATGAAAACATTCTATAAAATATTTTTATAGTCTGTTTGGCCAAACTTTTAAAATTAGTTTACTTTTCAGAAATGTACTTTTGGAGAGAAAACAATTCGTGTTTGGCTAATAAACTTGAAAAACACTTTTGATCAATAATTTATGTTTGGGAAAGCTTTTCAAAAGTACATTTAATTATCAAATTATGAATAAGGACATAAAAAATTACTTAACAGTTAATACTATTTAAGTGGAAAAATAATTTTAAACATTTATTATGAAAAACTATAATTAAGATTTTTTATTTTTATTAAGTAATATGAATATAAATTCGAAAAGTATTTTATCTTTTTAATAATTTAAATATATCAAAACATAATTCAACAAATAGAAAACTATTCACTCAAAGCCACCATTTATTAGAAATCTATCCTCAAAATTAAAAAAAAATACTTATACATTAAGAGAATTGTATTTAGAATAGCTAAATATTAGGTTAAGGTTTTCTGGTATATAAATTTTTTTTTAAGGATATAATAAGAGAAATTTTTTAAAATAGCTTCCGCTTATGCATTTTGGGAAAAGCTATATTTTCAGCTTCTGAAAAATAGCTTCTGCTTCTACTCAAAAATATTTTTTCTTTCTCTTATCGGCCAAACATCTCTAACTTTAAAAAAAAAATATTTTTTAAAGAAAAAAAAATTTGACCTTGAAAAGCCTTGACCAAATTGGCCATTAATTGGAAAATATGGAGTACTTTTTCATTATTTTAATATTTTTAAAATTTTTAGTAATTAAGAGTATAACGCCCGAAAAAAAGAAAGAGAGCATAAGGAGTGTATTTCTTACTCTCCAAGACAGAGCAGTTGCTGATATTCCCCTACTCTCCCTTTTTCTTTATTTCTTCTCTCACTCGACTGATACTTCAAAGTCTTGAATTTTTTCTTTGCTCGTTTAAGCTTTTAACCCTAAGAAATGGACAAATCATTGCTCGATGTGGAGCAGCCCCATTCAATGGGGACCACCATCATCGGCGTCACCTACAACGGTGGCGTCGTCCTCGGCGCCGACTCCCGCACCAGCACTGGTAATATTTCTTTTAATTTTTATTCTCATAATCGTTTCATTTGTTTTTCAATTTCATAGTCTTGCTGGAAATTTTTGATTTACTGAAAATAAAGTTTCGTTATAGTTGTTTTTCCTGAGGAGGGTTTGAAGTATTTTTCGATATTATAATGTTGTTGCGAAAAATTGATCGCCGAAATAAAGTCTTCTTATAGTTTCGTTTTCTTCTGAGAAGGGTTTGATTTATTCTTTTGGCATTATAGTCTGATGCAAATGGAGCTGCAATAATGGTGGCTATTCTGAGCTGAGCTAAGTTATGGTTAAACGGGATAATTTTATTGATAGCCTTCAAAGTAATTACAATAATTTTAATATGAGGAAGAAGCCCTAGATAATGAACAGGGTCTAACTGAAATTACAAAGGTGATGGGGAAAATGTGTAATTAAAAACTAAACTAAAGGGATCAAAGTGCAACGAATAAAACTTATGGCCACCTTCCAATTCATATTCTAATATGGTCTTGCTGAGAAGGGTTTGATTGCATTGAAATAAAGTTTCTGTTTTGCTAGATCTTCTGGTCATTATTCTTGTATGGTTTTATTATGAGCAGGGTTTGGTTAATTCTTTAGTATTATGAATTTGTGAAATGAAAAGTCTTTTGTGTAGTTTTATGACTTTTATCTGTGAAAGATTAAATCTATCTGTGAAAATTGTGACACACCCACCAAGGTTGCATGAGCATTTGAAAAAGGAATTTCAATGTATATTTTTTCTGAAAAGGATTCGGCTAAATTTGCGTAATCTGAAGAATTGCATACGTTTGGTGTTTTTTGTTTTTTTCTGGAAATATAGGAATGTACGTGGCGAATAGGGCTTCAGACAAGATAACTCAGCTCACTGATAATGTCTATGTTTGCCGTTCTGGATCGGTATGCTACTTTTACACTTGTCTTTCTCTCTTCTTTATTTATGTCTGGAGGTGGATACGTGATTTGAACATTACGGCCGAGTTCAGAATTCTACCCTGTCAACCTGTTTGATTTACTGGGTTCAAAATCTACTTATTTATACTTGGTGAAAATTTTAACACTTCGAGGAACCCATAATTAGAGCACTACATCTGCCTTTGTTACTACATATGATACCTATGATTTCATACTTCTTGACAAAGAGAAACTGCGGAAACTGCTATTAGTGCTTTGGCATTATTAATCCCCTTTCCCCTTATTCCATCCGGGGGTTTCGTTATTTGGTTGAACACTAAGAGCACAGTATGAGATGTGTAATTAGACGCATGTCACGGGTTATGAATCCTGCCATAGACAAGAGTTGATATTAAGTGGAGAAGTCGAAAAAAAAAGAGGAGAAGTGGCGGGTTCGTTATCCACCACGTTTGATGCCGAACATGTTCAACAAAATAAACCAAAAAGAAAATAAGATGGATAAGGAGGACTCACAAGGTGGCGATTAACAACGTGAATGTGTCATGTGGTGCTCCTGTAGTTTTCTTATACTTATTCTGCATTACTTATTTGAGATATGCTAATTCTGTATTTATTGTAAGATTTGGAGCAGAGGGGGAAAATGATTAATTGAGGTGTAAGTCATTGATGACCGGATTTGGGCTGAAATTGGGATTAAAAGATGTGTTAGTGGATTTGTGTTTTTAGGTACTTTTGAGCTTGTCCTGAGTGCTTAAGGGTTGCTTGAAAATTGTGAATCCTTCTTTTTTGGGTAAAGCCATTTTCTTTTGTGGCTAGCTAAGCGTTGAAGTATCTTTCTTCTTGCGCTCCCTCCTTTCATATAGGTGGGGCATAGAGGTTTTGGGAGCACTTGTAATATATGTGGTTTATTGTCATTACAACTGAGGCAACCTCTGTATAAATGTCTAAACTAGATACATGGGTTTACACTTGAGCGTGCATGTAAAATTTTCTCTTTTTCGTCATTATTGAAGAGGCGAAAGGGGTTTCTACTTTTTAGCACAAACTGCTGCTTTTGATATTTTAAGGAATGTGAATTCTTAATGGGGTTCGATAATTCGATTACACAACCAAACATTACGCAAGGGTCAAAGCCTATTCTAAGGTAAAAACTTCAAGTAGGGCAACATAAATTGAGAAAGTAAAAATATAGGATAGTGGGAACATATAGTGGTAGATTGAAATTAGAATGAGATAACCACTATTTCAATGTGTTGATTTTTTAAGAATTTTATGGGAAATGTTTTCTAGCAGAAGTTTTGTGTTAGTTTTAGACGTTTTGTTCTGTTCCTTAGCAATGGAGGTTTGGATGATGGTTGAATTTGGGTTATTGATGCTTGTATTTGGGCACCTCCCACCTATGTACTCTGTTGAGTCTGTCTTTGTCCAAAATATCGGCTTTCATTGTTCCGTGATTATCAAATGGTTGATACAGTTCCAACAGCATCACCAACAGTTTTTAGCTTATTAGACTAACGACGAAATGCGTTCTACCTATTTCTAGGTATGGAAAATGACTTGGAACCGTTGTAAGTTCTAAGAAGTTAAAATGCCTTGATGCTTGGAAGTGAATCCCAACAGCTGATTTTCTTTATCTTATAATATGATAATTGATTCTCTATAGCATTCTGTGAATTGTATCTGACATATTATTTAATAATTGGCTTGCAGGCTGCAGATTCGCAAGTTGTCTCGGACTATGTTCGCTACTTTCTACACCAACACACGTAATCCATCAAGCCACCTCTTATTTAATTCAAATGCTCACTTCCTGGTGATATTAGTCACTCGCAAATGCACATCCCCTAACCCCAAAGCCGACAGGCTTGTAGCTTGTTCCTCTGAAGGTTTCTCGTTAATGGTGAAAGTTGTTATTCTTATTTGCCCTGATAAGCTGTTGTCAGATTTCAGCTTTTTGATTGATTTCCTCGTTGTCGGGATTGTGGAATTGATTAGTTGAACTACTCATATTTTAAGCTCGAATAAGCACACCAGACTTTCCCCTCTTGTTTATTTATTAATTTTGGCAGGAAATTAGATTATGATAAAGTGGCTCTTGCTTGCCCCGTATTTAGTAAAATCATTTTTTGGTTGCACTTTTAAGGTTGAAAGTTCTTGTGGATGCAGGATACAGCTTGGCCAGCCAGCCACCGTCAAGGTTGCGGCAAACCTTGTTAGGTTATTATCCTACAACAATAAGGTTTGCTTCTATAAGAAATATACTATCTCTTACTGTTTTATTCAATAGAATTTCTGGACTTAAACTTCTACACTTGCTTATTTCGCTTGTCACTTAATGATATATGTATAGATAGCTTGAAAGTTGTGGAATCTGTTTCGTTTCTTCTCTTTAATGCAAATCGTTCTAGCTGTTGAGAACCCATGGCAAATAATCAGCCTTAAAAGTTGTTTTCAAATGATTGTGTTAGGAATGGTCGTCCTCTAGAGAAAAGCTGGGATATAGCACCTTCTTACTCAGAAAGTTGTGGCAGAATCTCTGCTCATCTATTAGGTGCGACTTTCTGGAGTAATATGGGGATTAAATTGCCCATATATCTAATAATTCAAATATTAAAGGGTCATTATGTCCTATAGAAAGCCGGAATCGTTAAATGAACTATATTTAGCAGTATCTTAGTGGCAATGTGAACAATCAACAGTGGTGCAAATCAGATATTATTTCCCCGCTCCTCAATTTTCCAGTTCCACTTTGGGAGATTTTGGATGCAGATAATTTGAGAAACCTAAGACATTTGTCCGTACACAATGTATTTACTGAAGTTTACAATTCTTCATAGAATTTCTTAATCTTCCCCGAGCCAATTCTGAAGTAATAAGAATATCATACTACGTATCTCCTTTTTCCCATTTTTGTGTGGAGAATTAAGTTGGATGGATTTATACTTATAGTTATCCATCCTGTATTTTAAATCATATCCTCAGAAATGTTTGATATAACCTTTTAAGGTTTCTATTACAGTTTTACTACTTTCTTTTGACTGTACTTTCCTTCACATTGTTCCTAGACTTCTACTCAGCTTCTGCATAATATTTTCACTGTGTATGAGTTCTTTCTAACTAATTTGTGAACTCGAATATTCAGGCTATGCTTCAAACGGGAATGATTGTTGGTGGATGGGACAAATATGAAGGGGGTAAAATATATGGGGTTCCTCTTGGGGGCACACTTTTGGAGCAGCCTTTTGCTATTGGAGGTTTGTTGTCAATCTGTACTCTTTGAGTATCTCATGCGTCTGCTTCCAAGGAGCACTTTGCTAGTTAACTGTATAGATCTGTTGGTTCTTAAAATACCACCTATATAGGTTACTTGGTTTTAGTGTATCTTCCTTTAGTGGCAACTGTTCAATAGGTTGTGTTGTTATATTGAATTTAATGGGATAATCTCATGTTTATTTTGATTCTATACAATCTGTGCATTTGGTTGAATGAGATACAACGAGTTATCGTCATGCAAAGTCTGGTGGATACAGTGTTTTATCACAATTTAAAGGAAGGGGAGCGTTGGCGTAACTGATAAAGCTGCTGCCATGTGACCAGGAGGTCGCAGGTTTGAGCCTTTGAAACAGCCTCTTGCAAAAATGCAGGGTAAGGCTGCATATATTAGACCCTTGTGGTCCAATCCTTCCGCGGACTCACGCATAGTGGGAGTTTAGTGCACTGGGCTGCCCTTTTTATTGCGCTGCCGGAACTGGTAACTGAACTGACCCTTTGGAATGAGTATAGAGCATTGGATCAGAAATAGCATAAAAGAAGATAATGCATTGAAAGGAAATACCCAGTCTGCCACGAAGATTTAGAGATGATCTCACACTAAATTGTTGTTGAAGTATATTCATATCGTTGCTTAACATACTTATTTCTCCGTTCGTTTGTCTATTTTTAATGATCTGTGTTGTGCTTTCGCTGTTGATAGTCGATAATTTTGTCAGCTTGCCTCCAATGTCCTTCAAATGCTACCATTAGCTGAGTAATATTCTGATGTTCTCTTCATTTGATGTTTATAGGATCTGGATCTAGTTATTTGTATGGTTTCTTTGACCAAGCATGGAGGGAAGGAATGACCCAAGAAGAAGCAGAGGTTTGTTGCATAATATCTTTAAACTTTCTAATTTGTAGAACATGGTTTGACCATGATGAGCCATTTGCTTAAGAAACCTCTTAATTGTTTCTGTCACACTTTAGGGACTTTAGGTGTTCTTTTGTTATTTTTGTGATGTAGCAAAGTTCTTCAGATTTTTCTTTTTTCAAACCCAAGGCTGCTAATTCTGAAGGGAAGGCAAATGTATGCTCTGCATGATGCATTTATTGGATCGTTGCTGATTTTAACATTATAATTTTGTGAAGTCAGAAGCTATTCTGCGATAAACAGTAAAATTCTTCGGTCTTGTGATAGATGGGTGCTGATGATCATGATTTGCATTCATCTTTTTTGTATTTGCTCTGCAGATATCTCCAATGATTTAACTTTCCCTTGATATACTTTTGCAGAAACTGGTTGTGACTGCAGTATCTCTTGCCATTGCCCGAGATGGTGCGAGTGGCGGCGTAGTTCGCACTGTAACTGTGAGTTATTTTCTGCTTTATTACTCATTCACATGCCCATTGTATGATCTAGAAAAAGTTTATTTGCTAGACTATAATCATATTGTCAGTATTGAAGTTGGAATAAAGCCATAGTGATGCCACTTTGTGCAAATATTTATATAAATATGTTATTTACCCATTAAAAAAAAGGCCGTAGTAATGCCACTTACCGTAATTTTTTTTACTTGGATAATGTACTAGTTTTTAAATGTTGTGGCAGAAAACCTCTCGTATACAAGAAGTATGCCAGAAAATAAAGAGCCTATACAAAAATATGGTTTTATACAAAAGACACCACAAATTTATATTAATCAGAACTTTATTGGTGCACCAAAAGTTAATTAAAACCAAAAGACATGCCTTAATGTGTTGAGTCGCATCATTTGTACTACCTATCCACACTTGCTTAAAGCCCTTCTTGGTTTTTCTTGGTGTGCCCTCCATTAATACCTGGATCTAGGCCTACATTTGGACTTATTTTAAGATGTAAGAAGTTAGTGTTTACTTTGTTAGAGCATGATATATTAATACGGGGACTGTATGCTTCTGAAAGGTCATCTCCTACCCTTCCTTTTATTTCTACTGTGCTTGCTCTCTTGCAAGCTTAGCATAATTTTTCAGCTTCAAGAATTGATTTGTGTCGAAAATATCATTCACTCATCTGGTGTTTTCTGGAGGACATAAGGACCTACGGCAATAGCTTTTTTGTATATTGTATTCACGGGAGAACTTTGTTTTCAACAGTCCTGTAAGCATAAATCCCTTTTATGCAGTCTGATGTGTAAAACCAGACAATGGCAAAAATTGATATGTTCTATGTGCAGTAGACTTTGCATCTATGGTCTGTTTCCAAGCGATTAAGAATGTCTTTTGCCTATTTTTGACAACCAGATAAACAAAGATGGGGTTACAAGAAAGTTCTACCCAGGTGATACTCTTCCACTTTGGCATGAAGAAATAGAGGCTGTGAACTCTCTGCTGGATATTGTGCCAGCCTCAAGTCCTGAACCAATGGTGAGTTGAAATTGGAAATCAACTGTCAACATGTTTGAGCCTCTAGAGTTGTATTTCCTTTCCTGATATACCAGTACTAGCTCCCTGTTGTGGATCATTGTTCTTGTCCCCTCCCTTTCTCCTCTTACAACTTTATACACTCTTGGGGTGGACAGTTCCAATTCTGTAATGTCATATTTGCCTCAAAAAAATATTTTATCACTATGTTTGCAAACATGGAGAAAGCAAGGGTAATCTAAGTCTGAAACTTTTCTTTCTTTAGTTTTATTTGTTTGTGTTGTTCAAATGGGAGTGAACCAGCCTATGGAGAATACCGATGAGCTCGCTTCTTAGATAATAAAGAGGCAAACTGACATCTTCACGACTTCCCTTATAAGCCGAAATAAGTGTAGTAGAAGTATTTTGCTGCTCCCTCTCTAGGCATGAATTATTATTGGATACTCCCTCTTAGTTATAGACAAAGATATGATATCAATAAAGCTCTGGACTACAAAATGAGCAGGCCTATTCCTTCTATGAAAAGCAAGAGAGTTGTTTTTGTTCAATTTTAAGTAGCACCGCATTGAAGGTTGACACTTTGCAATATGAAAATGAATAAGCATCTTCGTGGATTCTGCCTTAAAGTGTAGATCATCGGGTTGAGTATTTCTAAGTGTACCATTTTCAACCGCTATAGTTGTATTTTGTTTAAATAAATCTTACTAAGGCCGATAACCCTCCCTTTCTATTGATGATTCTGCGATGGAGCTTTTCTACCCTCTATGAGCATTGTTGTTACCGCCTTCTGCGTATGCTCCCCCCGTGTTTGTCGTAGCGAGAACGGCCTTATCGTCGGCACAGCTACTGGGAACGACCAGATATCCATTGTATTACACAATAAACAGATTACTGGATGGTAGTTATTCCATATTCCACAGCTTTGTAAGGTTCACTTTTTCACCGAACCTCCATTCCATTTCGATAACAATGCGTAGTTAGGTCCAAAACACATCAACTGTTGGGGATTCAGGACCTAGATGCTTGGACTGCTAGGATGATGGTATATGTCGATTATTGTTTGCCACTGCTTTGCTTTAGACTCTTTCTCAGACGTACATTTCCTTCTTCAACCACACATACTCTCTATTCCCTACCCTACTTTCAGATTGGGTCTATCTTTACATGTTGCCAAGAAAACAAAAAGGTTTATTGACTTGACACTTAACCTACCTTTAAATCCATGCTTTGCGCTATATCCTTTTCCTTCCATCTATAGCTCTACCAAGGTGTCGAACATTTATATACTTTTGGGTCATGTCCTAACCTCCAAATCTCCTCCACAAAGCTCTCTTCTGTTTTACAAATGGAGATATTGAAAACTCAAATAAATAAGGATTTTTTCTCTCCAAGAATCACACGCAAAAATCTCCTTTCATATTTTTAAGCGTGATCAACGGCATTAGATGCAAGATGAAAATGAAATTTCATGGATGGCATAGGAACAAGGTGATGAAATTCCAAAATATATATACATACAAGATTCCAAAAATCTAAGCAAAAAGGGACATCTTTCAATGTGTATGGTTGAATTCATTGAAAACATATAGACGAGTTAATATACAAAATTGGAGGAAGATTGGAGGTGATTTGGATTGATTTGGTATCAAAACTCGTAGTTAAAATCGAGTTCAAATAATTCTTCTGCGATACATGTATCACGCATGTATCTTACGCACAGTATACATGTGATACACATTTGATACAAATATGATACATATGAGATACACAAATGATACATCGGGCGATACATATCATCTTTTTCCATCTTCATTTTCTACTTCGAATTTTCAATTTAAACCACCTCAAAACTCTACCAAATCATCTCAAAACTGAGATTCAAACTCTTTAAGATGTACTCAATCTATTCCAACAACACCCATTCAGAAGAAAGCAAAAATTAAATATTTTTTTTAGCTACAAATAACTAATTAGCTAATATTGATAATATTTTATAAATTAATTAATTTTTGTACTAACTTACTTATGGGATGACATAACTGATAATTTCCCAAAAAGAATGGCAGAATCAATGCAAGAGGTTGTAGTTATATAAGTAAATGCGAGCCCACCATTGGCTACTAAGGCCTAGTTACTCGCACCACCATTGAAAATCAATTCGGGTTGCTATAGAAATAGGACAAATAATTGGCAGAAAAGTATCTATATATGCGATATTCCAAAAAGTTAAAGCCGTTAATTATTAGTAAGAAATTAATTGATGTTTGAAGCTATAATATAAAGGAAAATTTGCTAAAAAATTAAAGAGACTTGTCGAAAACGGAAATGAGTAGTAGGTTGTTGAGAACGACGAAGAGAATAAACTACAAGGTGCACAAGAATGTTACATCTATAGTCCTGTGGCAGAGCCACCTTGTTGGAAGGGGTGTCAAAGGACACCCCTTCGAGTAAAAAATATATGTGTAGATAGATAAAAAAAAAAAAAAAAAAATATATATATATATATATATATATATATATATATATTTGTTTTTCTTAATTTTTTGGTATGTTTACTTTTGTATATTTTGACATTCCTTTATGAAAATTCTGGTTCCGCCACTTTCTACACATAGAGAAAAAGAAGAAAAGAAGGAGTAGACGTGATCATCACACGCTTCAGTAGGTTTCTAAAACTCATATGTACTCAATGTTTATATCAAATAAATGAATACAAGACATATATTTTACATATTAACTGATTTTCAATTCAATAAGTACAACGACCCAATCAGATGTTTTTTGAGTTCTAGCACATTTATATGCCCAATCGCACATATGTGTTTTGAGTCTTTGAATAAGTCCATATCGAGTATTTGGACTTGTTTGAATGGTTTGGAGAGGATGATGTATATGCGAGGTGACAAGTGTATATGTGGGCAACATATATTTTTCATGCTGGGGTACGAATATTAGGCTCAATTATGCCTTGTTTTACTACATGTCTTTGCTTGTTGCATGTTATATTTGTGGTATAGCTATTTGAACATCTTATTCGTACTAGAAATATGTTATAGGCGTTCTTCATGTACAAGTTTAACATTATGAGTTTCATGTACTTATTTTTACATGGCAGAAATTACGCAGTCATACACTGCTTAATATAAGCACCTTGATAGAGAGAGTGTGTGTGTATTCTTACTTATTCGAGACTGTTGTGAGTTGTTGAGATATTAGGGCATTCAGATTCATATTTTTATTTTGAGGTATCAGTTAAAGCGTGTGGGTTCATGTTCCTGTTGAGATATCAGTTAGGGCATATGGATTTACATTCCTACATCATATTTCTCTCTTGATGGAGTACACGCGAATTTGTTAGAAACTGACATATTTCTGATTTATTATCGATTGATGAGTTCGAACGTAAAGGTAGAATCCTATGTGTTTAAGTGATCCTTTATGTCCGTTCATGAATTCGTATATGCTTCATTCATGCACATATCATATGTATATGCTTTTGATATATCTTATACATGTATTAAACTTGTTTAAAGGTTGTGGGCAATTGAAAGTATTGGGTTGATGTAAAGGTTGAGTCTTTATCATGCATAGATATTCTAGACTCATGTAGAAGCATTTGAATTAATGTTACTTGGTGTCTATCTCTTTTATATGTGAATTTGGTGCATTAGTATTTGTTTTTTATCATGCTATTTGAGAAAATAAGCTTGTTATCTTCTTCTTTGACTGTGTACCTTATTATTTACATTCGATATTTCTTGGTTGTTTTATGTTATTGTATATGCATATGAACTGTACAGGTTATGAGAAGTGAGTATTTTTTATCAAAACCTCGCCATTATTTCGTTGGGGTTAGACTTTATACTAATTGAGTACATATTGTTATCGTACTTATACTATATTTCTATATATTTTTGTGCAGATTTTGTTTCTGATACTAGCGGAACCCAGGAGATAGCGTTGGGCTGATACTTGGAGACTTCATGGCGAACTGCCTTGCTTGGATTTGTAGCTTTTGGAGTCACCTTCTCTCTCATCTATTTCTATCATTTCAAACAGGTATATATTTTGAGATATCTGTATTTTCTATCTTTAGTCACTCATGGCTTGTCCTACCAATTTTTGGTGGTTGTAGTAATAATTTTCATATAGTATCATATTCGTTATTATTTATCTACGGTTGCTCTTAGACTTCTTGTCTAAGCCATGATATAATTGTGGTGTTAATTGATTAGTTCGCCTATTTAGTGGTGTTAAGTATCATCATGATCTTAGTGAAATTTAGATCATAATACCAAGATGAGTGATATGTGTCTGTCACCTTAATTTGTGATTATCATGGTTAAATTACTTAATTTAGCATAAACTTATGTGTGTGAAATTGTGAATGATTGGTCCTAAAGGCCCTTTTTCACGTACAAGTATAATAGGATACATGACGCTTTTGTCCTATTCGGTATCATAATTTGTATTTACGTGATATAATAGAACTTGAAAAATACCTTATTCCGCAAGATTGTTGCTTCAAAGGTCCTCCAGTTTAATTTATTCGTTGCCTATATATATAATGGGAATCTGAAATCTATGGAGTAGATCAACTAAAATATCAAGAAAGATCCTTGAAATCTTGTGGGTTCATTTCGACATGACCCTATTGGGATGGTGCTCCTTTATCAAATAAAAATTAAGTTCAAAATTGCGAGAAAAAGTGGGAATGCAAAATTACCTGGTGTCTTTTTATCTGTTCAAGTCTTGATTGAAAAAGTTATTCAATACTTACTCTGATAGGAGGTAGCAATTATTTCGTAAAATTAATCGAGATATACGCAAGCTAGCGGTAAACTATGGTTAGAAAAAGAAATAAACAACGAACATAGAATAACCAAATCCCACTACTAAAAGCATCTTAATTTAGGGACTTTTCTCTCTCAATAGATAAATAATTCATTAACACAATTCCAAATGTTACTTCTCTAACAAGCAGCAGGTTAATCGACATTAAGAAGGTAAATTAAGAAAACCGTTTATTAGAAAATTAGAAAGAAAAATTTATATTACTTTTATTCTTCGATCAACAATTATTTTAACTATTATCCGATATCATTTGTTTTACGAATATATAACTATTAGCTCTTTATATTTGATTGGGTACTAGAGAGTGTTGTTGCGGAAGCCGAATATATAGAGAGTAATTAAATCACAACTACTATATCTAAAGACAGCTAATAAATAGTAAATGAGACAATAATAAAAAGAACACCAGAAGTTAACGAGGTTCGGTAAGATTTTATTTTTGCCTAGTCCTCAGACACAATCAACTGAAACTTTATTTCACTCCAAAAATACAAGTGAAATACTACAAGAGAGAAAGAAGATTCAAATGCCTTAGGAGATAAGAAGGCAAGTGAGAGAAGTTTTACAAATGAAAAAACCCTTGCTATTTATAGAAGTAAAATGGACTTAATAATGTCATGCACGACATCATATTAAGTGTGATCATGCAATGCAAATGCATGAAAAATGCATCTACCAATTTCTTCCTAAAAGGAGACTTCAAATGTTCACACTAGTTCACAATATTCTTGTCAAATTCAACAAATCTCCACCTTGGCAAGATTCCACTTTTTTAATTTTCTCTCTCTGATAAATTTTGATTCTGTATTCAACTTCAATCTTCAAAGTTCAACAATGTTGATCAAGTTCAAACAATGTTGAAACTTGATCGCAGTTACTACTTTTGTTAGCATATCAGTAGGGTTGTCTGTAGTCCGAATTTTCTGCACTATGACTCTACCTTCTTCTATAATATCTCGTACAAAGTGATATCGAACATCAATGTACTTCGTCCTTGCATGATAAGCTTGGTTCTTTGCTAATTGGTTAGCACTCTGACTATCACAAATAGTGTGATGCTTTCTTGACCAATACCAAGCTCTCTAAGGAACCCTTGAAGCCAAATTGCTCCTTTACACCCTCCGTAATTGCCATGTACTTTGTCTCGGTAGTAGACAAAGCAATCGGTGACTGCAAAGTAGATTTCCAACTAACTGGTGCATTTGCAAAAGTGAAAACATGAACAGCAGTTGATCTACGCTTGTCCAAATCACCCGCATAATCCGAGTCACAATATCCAACCAGATACTGACCATCTTCCTGCTAAAAAATCAATCCAACATCTACAGTATTACGAATATACCATAGAATCCATTTCACAGCTTGCCAATGCTCCTTTCTTGGATCATACATATACTTGCTTACAACTCTGATAGCATGTGAAATATCAGGTTTTGTGCGAACCATTGCATACATCAAGCTACCAACGACATTCGCATATGGCACTCTTGACATATACTCTCGTGCAGCTTCATTCTTCGGCGACATAGCAGCACTAAGCTTAAAGTGAGGAGCAAGAGGAGTGCTAACCCACTTCGTGTTCTCATTCATGCCAAATCGATCTATTACTCTCTTCAAGTATTCTTTCTGAGATAGATAGAGTTTCTTTGAATATCTATCTTTCTTTATCTCTCCATGCCAAGAATTTTCTTCGCCTTACCCAAACCCTTCATCTCAAACTCCTTCCTTAGTTGAATCTTCAACTTCTCAATTTTCTCTTGACTTTTGGAAGCTATCAACATACCATCAACGTATAGGAGAAGATATACGAAGGATCCATCTTCAAGCTTGCGCAGATACACACAATGATCGTATTTGCTTCTTTTGTACTTCTGTCGTAACATAAACTTGTCAAATCATTTGTACCATTGTCTAGAAGATTGTTTCAATCCGTACAACGATTTTTTAAGTTTGCACACCATATTTTCCTTTTCAGCAACTTTGAATCCTTCTGGCTGAGTCATATGAATTTCTCCTTCCAAGTCTCCATGTAAAAATGCAGTTTTTACATCTAACTGAACTAGTTCCAAATTCAACTGTGCTACCAAAGCCAACAAAACTCTAATGGAGAAGTGTTTCACGACTGGAGAAAACACCTTATTGTAATCAATTCCCTCCTTTTGAGCGTACCCTTTGGCCATCAATCTTGCTTTGTAGCGAACATCTTCTTGGTTAGGAAATCCTTCTTTCTTTGTAAATACCCGTTTGCACCCAATTGCTTTCTTTCCCTTTGGGAGATTGGCCAATTTCTATGTGCGATTCTGATGAAAGAACGGCATTTCTTCATTCATGGTAATCCTCACTTATCTTCTTCTAAACTTTGGACTACGTCTTTATAAGTGGTAGGAACACCATTAGCTACAATTGAGGCTGCACAAGCCATAGTCTCTATGAGACGAACATGTTTCTTTATTGTTCTTTTTGGCTTGATGGTTGCTATTGAGATTCCTGAATTGTAATCTCCCTCTCTGCTGACTCTTCTTCGAGGGGAAAATCTTCTATTGTTTCCTCGTTTTCTCCTTGTGTTGGAAAATTAATTTTTTCTCAAACTCCACCTGCTTTGAAGCACCATCAGTTTATTTGACATCTTGAACTATCACCTTATCTGTTATGGAAGATTCATCAAAAATAACATCTTTACTGAATATAATTTTTCTTGTGTATGGACAACATAATCGGTATCCTTTGACTCCAGAAGTAACCCCCATAAATATAGCTTTCTTTGCTCTCGGATCCAATTTTGACTCTTTCACATGATAGTATGTAAATTGAGCCAAACACATGCAAAAAATTATAATCTTCAGCGGGTTTTCCATATCATTTTTCAAATGGTGTCTTGCCACCAATAACGGCAGATGGTAGACGATTAATGAGGTGGCATGAATATGTTATTGCCTCAGCTCAAAATTCTTTGCCCAAGCCAGCATTGGACAACATACACCAAACCTTCTCCAGCAAAGTCTGGTTCATACGTTCTGTCACTCCATTCTATTGTGGTGTATTTCTGACCGTGAAATGTCTCAAAATGCTATCATCTTCACAAATCTTATTGTAAAGATCATTTTTGTATTCTCCACTATTACCTATGCGGAGACACTTTATCTTTCTGTCTGTTTGAGTCTCTATCATCGCCTTCCATTTGAGAAAAATTTCCAGCACCTCATCTTTGGTTTTCGTAGAATACACCCACACTCTGCAGGAAAAGTCATCAATAAAGGTTACAAAATAGTATTTCCCACCTAATGAAGGTATTTTGGAAGCACCCCCAAACATCAGAGTGAACATAATCTAAAATACCTTTAGTATTATGGATAGCTGAATTTAACCCTTGTCTGTTTTCCCTTGACACAATGCTTACAAAACTCCAAATTGCAAGTCTTTACTCCTTTTAACAATCCTTGATCTGATAAAATTTTCAAGGATTTTCCTGCAGCATGTCCCAAGTGCATGTTCCATATCTTGGTTGCTTCTGCCTCCTTGTCATCATTGGATGTCACTATTGCTATCCCAAAAACTGTACTACCGTAATAGTGGTACATGTTATTATTTCGCCGAATTCCCTTTATTACCACTAGTGCACCGGAGCATATTCTCATTACCCCATTTTCTGCAATGACTTTGAGCCCCTTTGACTCTAGGACTCCTACAAAAATGAGATTTTTCTTCAATTCCGGTACGTATCGAACATCTATTAATGTTTTGATCAATCCATCATGGTTCCTTAATCGGATTGAACCAATATCATATGCAGTAAGAGGATTGTTATTTGCGGTGTGAATAACTCCACATTCTCCTTTTTGAAAACCAACGAACCAGTTCTGGTTGAGACACATATGATAGCTACAAGCTGAATCTATCAGCCATATGTCAGATGGTTTGAATGGCTCAGTTGTAACTAGTAAGAAATCAGAGTCGTCACAATCAGCTACATTTGAATCCATGACAGCCTTCCCATCGTGAGGTTTGGCCTTGTTTTTCAACTTTGGATAGTCTTTCTTCGCCCTTTTCTCGGCAAAAGGTGCATTCATCTTTGCCAGGTCTGGATCTTGACTTAGATCTTCCTTCCTTCATTCTCATATGATTTTGAGAACAACCTCTCACAACCAGTGCTTCTCCTTCTCCACTCTTTTATTTTTCTCTCTTTCTTTGTTCATAGCTGTACAAGGCAGATCAAACTTTTTTGAGAGACACTTCATTATTCCCATGAAGTAGAGTAGTTTCGAGGTGCTCGTACTCATCGAGAAGTGAACTTAATAATTTTAAGGCCATATCTCCATTACTAAAGGTCACGTCCATATTCTGCAAATTTGTCGCCAACTTATTAAAGCTGGTGATATGATCATTCATCATAGTACCAGGAACATATGTGAAGCGTAACAGTCTTTTTTTCATGTAAAGTTTATTTTGATTGTATTTCTTCAAGAATTTATCCTCCAATGCATTTCACAATTTACTTGCAGAAGTTTCTTTTGCGTATGGATACTTCTGTTCTCTTGCGAGGTACTCGCAAGATCGAATAGTACCACAAGTAACGCGGTTGATAATCTTCCAATATCCTTCTCCGATACTGTCCGGTTTCTTTCTGCTATGGCAATATTTAGCCCTTGTTGAAAAAGGACATCAAGAACCTCAGCTTGCCACATCCCGAAATGTCCTGACCCGTCAAAAATTTCAACTGCAAATTTCGCATTTGATATAATTCTTGTCATAAGCGAAGATGCCAACGACGTATTACTGACACCCGATGTGGACTCTTCATTTTAGTTATATAGAGAGTGATTAAATCACAACTATTATATCTAAAGGTAGCTAATAAATAACAAATGAGATAATAATAAAAAGAACACCAAAAATTAACGAGGTTCGGCAAAATTTAATTTTTGCCTAGTCCTCGGACACAATCAACTCAAACTTTATTTCACTCTAAAAATACAAGTGAAATACTACAAGAGAGAAAGAAGATTCAAATGCCTTAGGATAAAAAGGCAAGTCAGATGTTTTACAAATGAACAAACCCCTTGCTATGTATAGAAGGGAAATGGCCTTAATAATGTCATGCATGGCATCATATTAAGTGTGATCATGAAATGTAAATACATGAAAAATGCATCGATTAATTTCTTCCTAAAAGAAGAATTCAAATGTTCACACTAATTCACATTAATCTCGTCAAACTCAACAAGTGCGACATATGATGATCATATTAAGGTAGAAGATACTGTTAACACTTTATAGTATTAAACATGCATCGGTAACTATCTTAGTTAAAACAACTGATATATAGTAAGGCAATTTTTTTAAAAAGATTATCATTATTTGTATAGATGTTAGAAAACGGGACCACGCAAGGGGTTTCACGCGTAATGATTTAACTAGGTCGGTAATATTAATAGGAGTCCATTAAACTATATTATGAATTGGTTGGATGATCATAATTATTATACTTATATGCTGCCTAACTGATTTGATAGCATTTTCCACAAATCTTTCAATTGTTTCTAATCTTAAGTAACATGATATGACATGTCAGTCTCATGCCTATCAATTTTCTTCCTTTTTTTACTATTTCATTTTCCATTATTCATTTACTCTAAGTATCAATATATATATTTTCGGTTTCCTATATATATTTCTTTGCATCTTAGAGTAATCATGTGATTTAAAGTACAAAGATCACATACGGTCTAATATTTCACTTTATTTTGCTTATTCATTTACGTTGAGTGGTTATATCATAAAACTAAAAAGTAGTGACTCGATTCTAAGTTTTAAGCATATAGTATAAACTATGAGGCGTGATCCAAATTAGAGAACATATATATATATATATATATATATATATATATATATATATAT
>MCJB01051052.1:3503-22467 GCA_002018475.1 Nicotiana obtusifolia
ATTGATTCGTGTAGTTTAATTTTTGTAGGATAAGGCAAGTTGAGTTGAGGAAAGCTCTTACAAAATTTCTGCTCTAGACAAAGAATTAGTTAATACTTTGCTAATTTGCCGATATAATACTTTGATGCAGGATGACGAGAGGATGTTGGAAGCTTACTGTAAATCATGGGTTTCGGGAGCTCTAGACAAAGCAGCAAGTCGAGGATCTGCCTCGTTCACTTTGGCCTTGCACCATTTGTCATCATTTATTTTCCAGACTTGCTCTGGGAATATGCTTCCTTTGCGAAACAAGCTTGCCAAATCTCTGCTACGAGACTACTCCTGTAAGAAGCAACATGAGGTATGCAAATTAGAGCAAATTGGTGACTTGCTAACTGCTTAGTTAAACCCTTATTGTTTTGTCAAAGGCTCGTTTTGAGGCGTGATTAGCAGGATGTGTGCTTTCAGCTGCTTACATGGCGCATTAGTGAATATGTCAAGGCTCTAAAGCGTCGCCTTAGCAAATTCCGACCAACCAACAATTTGTTTTTATCTTCATATTTATAAATAAGGTTAATTTATAAGGCTTATGGCCGCTATCTTGAAGAGGACGTTGCTAACAGATAGATAAGGGAAGAATTATGGATGCATGCATTGTAATTAGGAACAGGAAATTAGAAATTTAAATTATGTAAACTTACTCACCTTCATTTAAAAACTTAAATGCATATCTGTATCTGATTCCGAATTTTAAAATGGTTTCTGAACTCGATTAACATGGTTTTTCCTCTGTATAAACTTAAATTCAGTTTTTGCAAGTCCTTGGTACATATAATTGTAGTTTACTTTTTAGTTATTCTTCTTGCACTATGCATTTTCATATTTTCTTCATTTTGTGGCATTATTCACTAACAACCGTACTTCAATTGAGCTTGGTGCATAAGCCTAGATAGAACTTGATGCTTTCCGGAGCTTTTTCGCCTTTAACAATGCTCCTATACGCTGATTTGGTTTGCCTTGTAAGTTTGTTTTCATGCACATTAAAGTACAAGTATTTATGAAATTTTACAATTAGACATCCATGCTTTCTTTCTATCGCTTCGGTTTTTATAACTGGTGTGATTGCTGCTACCCTTCCTTTTATCTTTCTAAGCCGAGGGTCTTTCGGAAATAGCCTCTCTGACTTCTTGAAGGTAGGGGTAAGATCTGTGAACATACTATCCTCCCCAGACCTCACTTGTGGGGTTACACTGTGTCCATTGTTGTCGTATGCTTTCTTTCTTTCTTCGACTCAACTAGGTAACCTGATAGCTCTACTAAAGCTTGTCTTGAAGTGCATTTTCTGGTTTTATGATTCTATTCTGAGGTGTTTCGTTCATACCTTTTGTTTTTTCCCCAATTACAGAGCCTTTTTGTTAACTTACTGGAGTACCAAAGGCCAGACACCAGATCTGAGATGCCCCAGCACAGTTGCAATGTGGTAAATAGATTACAGATTTTGAAAGAAGCTTGTGACGGAAATTCCTCATTGTTGAGTGAGGTTGAGAAGCTCAGCTCTGTGATTAGAAGGAAACAGCATGTGGGAAGCTAATATTTTCTACATCATGGAATCTTATAACCAATTATGTATGTATGAATTTATCTTGATATATAGGAGATTAATCTCTGTACATCTTCCTTTAATTTATTTTACCTTACAAAAGAAGGTTCTGTACATCTTCCTTTCCTCAAACTATTGTTAAAGGCCTATATTCTTTCCAGTTCTTTCTTTTTACATGCGTGTTAATAGGTGAGGCTTTTCGTTTGTCTCAATAGGATTTGTAAGGTAAGGTTTAGCTCGCTATGTGTTTGTTTAGGTCCTATGCCTTTGGATACACCCGAACGACTATTAGATTATATGCCCTCGTGAGATACTATTGCCAGCAGCTACACCATGACTCCTCTACATGAGGCTGCTTCAGAGGCAATGTGAGGCGCAGAGGAGTAATTATATAGCCAAGGCATATAGGCAACACTACTCAAGCTGTTGTCCCCCTTACTTGTACTTGTCCTTTGTGGACAGTTTTCATTATTTATAAAATATTATAATTTGCTAAAAAAAAAAAAAAAAAGGCACATCAAAGCTTCGGTAAAAGTCTAGGTAGAGCATTCGACTCACTTAGAAGTGTAAGGCACCAACGTGCATCTCATCCATTAGGTGTTGTCTATGAGAGGACAACTAAATAGTAAATATAGTTGGCAAAATTATGAATGAATTCGTCAGTCACCGTCAATAAAGTGGTTGAAGAATTATGAGGTCTTTCGGGTTTAAATTTTAGCGGAAACAAAAAATATGGCTCTCCATCTCAATCATGTAATGGCATTTAATTAGGCACAGAGTTTAAGAAAGAAAGAAAGATTTTTTAAATTTTTGGTTTAAAATGAGTTATCGATATTTGAATGGTTATAAATTATTTCATTAAGAGTAAAATGAGTTGTTTAAAGTTAAATTGTTACTAAATATAGAAATGTATCTTTTTTTTTTGGACTGACTAAGAAGGAAAAAGCGTCTCATAAATCGACACGCAAAGAACAGGTAATTTTTGTTCATTTGTCTATGCTTTGGTGGGTAGAATTATTTGATATTTGTATAGGTGGGAAACAACCAGTACTTGGTGAAATAGTCAAATTACGTGCAAACTGATTACTGATAACAACAAGGTCGGAAATCCAAACTAGAGTAAGAATTTGAGAAGTAAATGTGGAAGCAATAACAATAATAAATTGAACAATTAGAATTAAAGTGTAAAAAATAAAGAATATGGAGAAATTCAAGGAAAGAATTCTAGAAACTTCCAAGAACATAAGCTCTATAGCCTTAACAAGATCCAAGCAATAACATCTTAGATTTATTGAAGAAATTCTTGACACCATCTTAAAAAAAATTAAATTGCCAGTCATATTGATTATGTATTTATTCGAAAGAAATATGTCAAACTTTGTTGGTTACTGATTATGGGCTCGTAATGTTATCTTCTTGATGTTCTAACTAGAGGGTACACTGTAATTCATGAGATACGTGTCTCCATCAATCCATTTCCAAGTTCCGACAAACCTGATCTTCTGCAATCCTCCAGAACGATATTGCCAATTAAATGTCATCAGTTGGTACTACTTTTTGGTTCGATTGATGAGAAAACATGTTGAGTGAGATTTGGGTCAATTTTCTGGGTGAGGGGTCATTAAGTTTGGACGATATTGGTTAAAATGACTTGTGCGATAAAGAATTTAAGTTATATCTGGTGTTGGAAATAAATCTCTTATAAAAATAATATTCACGATAATAGAAATAAAATAATAATATAGCACCGAGATATGATGATTAACAAGAATAAAAGAATAACAACGACATCAAGGTTTTTTACGTGGAAAACTCTTTTGAATAAGGGAAAAAACCACGGCCCCGGGAGGAACTACTGATAGCAAGTAATTTTACACTTTATAGGTCCGAGTAAAATACTCCAAAGACCACTACAATACTCAAAAGAAATAACCATCTTTTGATATTCAAACCTCACAACAATATCGCTCACTCTCTATCTCACAGACTATTTTCTTATACGCTATCTGTGAAACCTCACTCTTTTTCTCTCTCTTTGTTGGTGTGTCTTACAAATGAAGGTAGAGGCACCAATTTATAGTTGCAGAATACCCATATTGATGTATGCAATGACATCAATATTTACGGCAAAAGTTAGCTGCTCAAATCTTTTCTAAATTGGTTGGCTTGACAAAACCAAAAAGGAAGCTTCATCTTCTTTCACATGGGCTATGGGATGGACCCAATAAATCTCCCGCTTCAGTCCCATGCACCTGAAGAAGGTAACACCGGAGTTTCTAGTTTTAGTGCATGCCGACAAGTTCTTTGCATAGCTCGAACTTGTCTCTTGGTACTACCTTGGTCAGCATATCCGAAGGATTCTCACTTGTATGGATCTTCTTGACCTGTATAGATCCATCCTCTATTCTTTCTCGAATCTAGTGATATCTCACGTCGATATGCTTCGTCTTTGCGTGATACACGGTGTTTTTGCTCAGGTCTATTGCACTTTGACTGCCACAATAGGCGACATACTCATTTTGATGTAGTCCAAGCTCTCGAAGGAACCGTTTCAGCCAAACCATCTCCTTGCTAGTTTCAGTAGCGGCTATATACTCTGCTTCAGTTGTAGAGAGTGCAACATACTTCTGCAACTTCGACTGCCATGATATAGCTCCCCCTGAAAAAGTGAACAAATATCCAGTAGTAGATTTTCTGTTATCAATGTCACTTGCCATATTACCATCTGTATAGCCCTTCAAGATTGGATTAGATCCTCCAAAGCACAAACAATCTCCCGTGGTACCTCTCAGGTACCTTACTATCCACTTGACTGCTTTCCAGTGTTCTTTTCCAGTATTTTCAAGAAACCTGTTGACAACACCAACTGAGTGAGGAATATCAGGTCTAGTGTATACCATTGAATACATCAAGCTTCCGACGGCAGAGGAATAAGGAACTTTGGTCATGCTTTCCTTTTCCTCCATTGTTGTAGGACACATCTTCTTGCTTAACTTCAGACGACTAGCAAGAGGTGTGCTAACTAGCTTAGCATTCTTCACGTTGAAGCGTTCCAATATACGTTCAATGTACTTCTCTTAAGATAGACACAAATTTTTGCTTCTTTGCTTTCGAACTATCTTCATACTCAGAATTTTTTGTGCTGGGCCCAAGTCCTTCATATCAAATGACTTGGACAAATCTCCCTTCAACTTTGCGATCAGCCCCTTGTCTTTTCCAATAATTAACATGTCATCCACATACAACAACAATATAATAAATTATTCTCAGAAAATCTTTTGAAGTATACACATGGATCAGAATAGGTCTTTATGTGTGTTTGACTTTTCATGAATGAGTCAAACTTCATGTATCACTACCTTGGTGCCCGTTTCAATCCATAAAGACTCTTATTCAATTTACACACCATGTGTTTCTTTTCTGTTACTTCAAATCCTTCTAGATGCTCCATATAAATCTCCATGAAGAAATGCAGTTTTCACATCCAACTGTTCCACTTCAAGATCTAGGCTAGCTGCTAAGCTCAAAATTGTTCAAATAAAAGTCATTTTGACAACAGGTGAGAAAATTTCGTCAAAATCAACACCTTTCTTCTATTCGAAGACTTTAATCACTAATCGAGCTTTGTATCTGACCAGCTTGCCATTTTCATTTTTCTTGAGTTTAAAGACCCACTTACATTTGATTGGTCTTTTACCCTTTGGAAGTTCAACCAGCTTGTACGTGTCATTTTTCTGTAGAGATTCCATCTCTTCTTGCATGGCTTTCGTCCACTGATTCTTTTCTGAATGGGACAATACCTCCTTAAGGCTTTCCGGCTCTCCTTCATCACTGATGAGGACATACTCTGTGGAAGGGTACCTGCATGACTCTACCCTTGGCCTCTCTGATCTCCTCAGAGATTGAGGTTGTTCTTCTTCCTGAGTGGGGTGCTCCACTTGCTTGACACCATTATAAAGTTGCTCCTCCTGCTCAATACCCTCATCAGGTTGCTCCCCCTGCTCGGCAACCTCGTCGGTCCTATTTTATGCACTTATGGGACTAGAAGTAGAAGGAATAGTAACAAGGTTAGGAATTATACCATTCTTGTCCTTCTCTGGCATATCATCAATCGTTCCAACGTCACTTTATCGGAAGACTACATCTCTTCTTCTGATGACCTTCTTCTTTATAGGATACCACAATCTGTATGTGAACTCTTCATCTCCATATCCGATGAATATGCAGGGAACAAATTTATCATCCAGCTTTGTTCTCTGCTCCTTTGGTACATGTGCAAAAGCTCTGCAACCGAACACCTTCATATGCGAGTAGCACACCTCCTTGTTGGTCCAAACTCTCTCTGGGATGTCAAACTCCAATGGAACTGATGGACTCCTATTGATCAGGTAACATGCTGTCTGAACTGCTTACCCCAGAATGACTTAGGCAGTTTAGCCATTCTAAGCATGCTTCTCACCTTCTCCACAATGGTGCGGTTCATCTTTTTGGCTACGCCATTGTGCTGTGGCATTCTAGGAACTGTCTTTCATGTCTGATCCCATGACTCGAACAATACTCTTCAAATTCCTTTGAAGTGTATCCACCTCCATTGTCACTTCGGAAAAACTTTAGCTTTTGGCTTGTCTCCCTTTCCACCATAGCATGAAACTTCTAAAAAACTTGAAACACCTGATCTTTGATTTTCAAAATATAAACCCATAATTTCGTGAAGTATCATCAATAAAAGTAACAAAATATTTTTTATCGCTCATCGATTCAATTTCCATTGGATTACAAATATCATAATATACCAAATCAAGTATATTTAATTTTCTTTCAGACGATGTTTTAAATGAGACTCTATGCTGCTTACAAAATAAACAATAGTCACAAGGTTTTACCGTTGTACCTTTGGCATAAGAAATGAGTGATTTCCTGGCAAGAATCTGCAATCACTTCTCGCTCATATGAACCATTCTTTTGTGTGACAAATCTGCAGAAATCTCATATTGTGCCACATTCAATTTACCTTGACATATTTCTACATATGTACTATACAACGTGCCACGAGCAACTCCCTTTGCAATCACCAATAATCCCTTGGTGAGTCTCCACTTTTGATTTGCAAAATAGTTTTCGTGTCTATCTCGGTCTAAATTCTCAAGATCAAGTTCATTCGCAAATCAGGTATATGTTGCACGTCTTTTATAACCAATGTGCATCCGACATTTGTCTTGATACGAATGTCACCGATCCCCGCATTCTTTGAATAACTCGTGTTACCCATTCTCAAAGTTCCAAAATCACCTGCTACATATCTGTAAAAAATTTCTCTTACCGTTGTGGCATGGTAGAGATGCTGCTGTATCAACCAGCCATTTCGAGTCTGGACCTGACAAGTGCATGCATTCCTCTTCTTCATTTATGAAGAGGACAACATTATCATTGTTTTGTACTATGGCGATTGTGTTGTCGTCATTCTTTTGGCCACTGCTTTCACCTTTGCCCTTCCTTGGATTTGGGCGATCTCTTTTGAAATGACCTGGTTGATCACAATTGTAGCAATTTCTGGCTCTTGATTTGGATCGGTTCTTAGACTTCCCACAAGCTCCGGATCTACCATAGTTGCTCGAACTCCTTTGATAACTCCTACTTCTGCCTTCTGTGATGAGAGGTTGTCCTTAATTTTCAGGCTTCTTTCTCTTCTTTCTCATTGAGTAGAAGAGCCGATGTGACAAATTTCAACTCAGTGGTAGTCTTACCGCTCAGGATGGTTGTTACCAAATTATCGTATGAAGATGACAACGAGTTCAATAGCAAGATGACTTTATCTTCTTCCTCGATTTTCACTCCGAGATTGACGAGCTGTGTGATTAGTCCATTAAACACATTTAAATGTGACAAAAAATTCGTACCTTCATCCATGTGTAGGGCATATAGCTTCTTCTTTAGGTACAATTTATTTGTTAGTATTTTGGACATGTATAGGCTTTCCAACCTTGTTCAAATGCCGTATGCGGTGTCTTCATCAATGATGTTATTTACCACATCATCTAATAAGTGCAACCTGATTGCACTAGCAGCCCTTTCAACCAAGTCAACCCAATCATAAGCTTTCATAGTATCAGGCTTTTTGGCATCAACATCTAGTACTTTGTTTAAACCTTGTTGGATGAGCAGATCTCTCATCCTTCTTTGCCATGTTGAAAAATTGTTATCTCCGTTGAATTTTGCGACCTCATACTTTACTTCGGATATTTTTATTGTTCACTGAGTATAGTACTACCGACAGTGAATAGTGTTTCTGTGAACGAGTAGAGCCCAAGAACTTATCCTCTGATAACAGTTGTTGGGACTAAAATCCCTATAGAAATAATATTCATGGTAATAAAAGCAAAATAATAACATAGCACCGAGATAGGGTAATTAACAAGAATAAAAGAGTGACAACGGCACTAAAATTTTTTATGTGAAAAATCCTTTTGAATAAGGTAAAAAATCACGGCCCTGAGAGGAGCAGCTGATATCACTACACTTTGTAGGTCCGAGTAAAATACTCCTAAGACCACTATAACACTCAAAAGAAATAAACATCTTTTGATATTCCCACCTCACAACAATATTGCTCACTCTCTATTTTTCTCACATACTATTTTCTTATACCCTGTCAGTGAAACCTCACCCTTTCTTTCTCTCCTTGTTGGTGTGTCTTACAAATGAAGGTAAAGGCACCTATTTATAGTTGCAGAATGCCCATATTCTTATATGCAATGACATCAACATTTACTGCAAAAGTAAGCTGCTCAAATCTTTTCTAAATTGGTTGGCTTAACAAAACCAAAAAGAAGCTACATCTTCTTTCACATGGGCCATGGGATGGACCAATATATGGTACGCATGAATTTTTCACTTAGAATTTAACCGGTTAGTTTGCTTTATTTTTACACTACCAGATCAGGTTTGATGTATGACCGAGTTACATATTATTGCATGTTAAATAAAAAATTAAACACAATTGTCGGGAACATACACCTTGCAACTCGGTCACCAAGGATTAGGATGTCAAAATATAAAAACGTTAGATACACCGAAAAGCTAATGGGAGTCAATATATAATAAATATATATAAAAGAAAAAATTATTTAGCAATATAATATAATTTTCTGGTGAAGTGGTTGTCCTTCGGTTGAATGTAGCTCTGCCACTACTTTCGACTAGACTATTTCAACTACTAGCTAGTGTAAGGTGTAACTAATTTTATAAATAGCTGGGTCAATTAGCTTCTTGATTAGGGTGTCAAAATATAAAAACGTTAGATAAACCGAAAAGCAAATAGGAGCCAATATATAATAAATATATACATAAAATAAAAAAAATTATTTAGCAATATAATATAATTTTATGGTGAAGGGGTGTCCTTCGGTTGAATGTAGCTCTGCCACTGCTTTCAACTAGACTATCCAACTACTAGCTAGTGGAAGGTGTAATTAATTCTATAAATAGCTGGGTCAATTAGCTTCTTGATTAGGGTGTCAAAATATAAAAATATTAGATACACCGAAAAGCTAATGGGAGTCAATATATAATAAATATATACATAAAATAAAAAAAATTATTTAGCAATATAATATAATTTTCTGGTGAATGAGTGTCCTTTGGTTGATGTAGTCCTGCCACTGCTTTCAACTACACTATTCCAACTACTAGCTAGTGGAAGGTGTAATTAATTCTATAAATAGCTGGGTCAATTAGCTTCTTGATTAGGGGGTCAAAATATAAAAACGTTAGATACACCGAAAAACTAATGGGAGTCAATACATAATAAATATATACATAAAATAAAAAAAATTATTTAGCAATATAATATAATTTTCTGGTGAATGAGTGTCCTTTGGTTGAATGTAGCCCTGCCACTGCTTTCAACTACACTATTCCAACTACTAGCTAGCGAAAGGTGTAATTAATTCTATAAATAGCTGGGTCAATTAGCTTCTTGATTAGGGTGTCAAAATATAAAAACGTTAAATACACCGAAAAGCAAATAGGAGCCAATATATAATAAATATACATAAAATAAAAAAATTATTTAGCAATATAATATAATTTTGTGGTGAAGGGGTGTCCTTCGGTTGAATGTAGCTCTGCCACTGCTTTCAGTTAGACTATCCAACTACTAGCTAGTGGAAGGTGTAATTAATTCTATAAATAGCTGGGTCAATTAGCTTCTTGATTAGGGTGTCAAAATATAAAAACGTTAGATACACCGAAAAGCTAATGGGAGTTAATACATAATAAATATACATAAAATAAAAAAATTATTTAGCAATATAATATAATTTTCTGGTGAAGGGGTGTCATTCGGTTGAATGTAGCTCTGCCACTGCTTTCAACTAGACTATTCCAACTACTGGCTAGTGGAAGGTGTAATTAATTATATAAATAGCTGGGTCAATTAGCTTCTTGATTAGGGTGTCAAAATATAAAAACGTTAGATAAACCGAAAAGCTAATGGGAGTCAATATATAATAAATATACATAAAATAAGAAAATTATTTTGCAATATAATATAATTTTGTGGTGAAGGGGTGTCCTTCGGTTGAATGTAGCTCTGCCACTGCTTTCAACTAGACTATTCCAACTACTAGCTAGTGGAAGGTGTAATTAATTCTATAAATAGCTGGGTCAATTAGCTTCTTGATTACGGTGTCAAAATATAAAAATGTTAGATACACCGAAAAGCTAATGAGAGTCAATATATAATAAATATACATAAAATAAAAAAATTATTTAGCAACATAATATAATTTTGTGGTGAAGGGGTGTCCTTTGGTTGAATGTAGCTCTCCCACTACTTTCAACTATACTATTCCAACAACTAGCTAGTGTAAGGTGTAATTAATTCTATAAATAGCTGGGTCAATTAGCTTCTTTATTAGGGTGTCAAAATATAAAAACGTTAGATACAACGAAAAGCTAATGGGAGTCAATATATAATAAATATACATAAAATAAAAAAATTATTAGCAATATAATATAATTTTTTGGTTAAGGAGTTGTCATTCGGTTGAATGTAGCTATGCCACTGCTTTCAACTAGACTATTCCAACTACTAGCTAGTGGAATGTGTAATTAATTCTATAAATAGCTGGGTCAATTAGCTTCTTGATTAGGGTGTCAAAATATAAAAACGTTAAATACACCGAAAAGCAAATAGGAGCCAATATATAATAAATAAACATAAAATAAAAAAATTATTTAGCAATATAATATAATTTTGTGGTGAAGGGGTGTCCTTCGGTTGAATGTAGCTCTGCCACTGCTTTCAACTAGACTATCCAACTACTAGCTAGTGGAAGGTGTAATTAATTCTATAAATAGCTGGGTCAATTAGCTTCTTGATTAGGGTGTCAAAATATAAAAACGTTAAATACACTGAAAAGCAAATAGGAGCCAATATATAATAAATATACATAAAATAAAAAAATTATTTAGCAATATAATATAATTTTGTGGTGAAGGGGTGTCCTTCGGTTGAATGAAGCTCTGCCACTGCTTTCAACTAGACTATCCAACTACTAGCTAGTGGAAGTTGTAATTAATTCTACAAATAGCTTGAGTCAATTAGCTTCTTGCACCAGTGAATAGCAAAATCTAGTAGCTTCTCAGAGGAATTGGTATATTATGGGGGAAGAAACAAATGGATCGGTAGCAAGAATCCATGAAGGAGACAAAGCTGAGTCTCAAGCTCAAGAAGATATATGGAAGTACGCATATGGTTTCAGTGAAATGGCTGCAGTAAAATGTGCTATTGAGTTGGGAATACCTGATTTCTTAGAAAACCATCAAAAACCCATCACCTTAAATCAACTGTCCTCTGCACTTGGCTGCTCTTCGTCTGATTTTCTCTACCGCATCCTGAGGTTCTTGATTAACAGGGGAATATTCAAAGAGGAATCCACAGGACATGGCGAAATAGGTTATGTCCAAACACCACTTTCTCGTTTGCTGAGGAAAGATGGAGGAAATAGTATGGCTGCTGTTGTCCTACTTGAAGCTAGTCCAGTGATGCTTGCGCCATGGCATTTTTTGAGTGCCCGTGTTTTGGCAAAAGGTGAGAATAATGTTGAATTGTATGATCACGACAAATGGACAAGTTCGATCAAATTTGGACGGGTCAAATGGACTGAATCAATAAGTAGATCATGATCCAACCCGTTTAAAGTTAATTTGGATCATAATAAATTGAATTAAAATAATATCTTACCATACCTTAACTCGCCTGATATAATCCAACCTCACATCTCTTTTATTTTGCTTTTTGGAAGGAAAAAAAAAATATGAAAGCTAATGGAGTACTTTATTTTTCTTAAATTGTTAGTTTAAGTTCTACTAAACTTTCATATTCGTTATCTCTAAATTTGATTTGGTATATCTGAGTTCCCATCCTTACACAATTGAATAAATTGTCTATTTGTGATAAATGGACATTGGGCGTAAATAGGGGCCCAACAACGGTAACAATAATTGGGATGAGCTTGGCTCTGATATCATGATAAATGGACCTTGTGCCTAACTCAACCCCAAAAGTCAGCTTATGAGATGAGGATTGCTCAAAACCATATAAGGAGACCAAAGACCTCAAATCCCACCGATGTGGGATAACTCAACAATTTGTGCTAGAGTTGTACTTGGATTCATTGTATTATAATGTTTGGTCTGTCTTGCTCAATGATTTGATGGGTCATTTCGAATTCAGTTCCCTCCCTCCCCCCCAATTTTAATATTTTATCATTTCATCTAAAAGATCACGTTACTAAAGAAACAACTAACTTTTTATATTACTTAATTATATTATATCTCAACAGGGAATACTGCACCATTTAGTGCAGCTCATGGAAAGGATATATGGGAGTATGCAGAAACCAATCCAGAGCACAGCAAGCTGTTCAACGACGCCGTGGCGTGCCATGCACGGGTGACAATCCGTGCGATGATCGATAATTGTCCCGAAATATTCAAAGGGATAGAGACTTTAGTTGATGTTGGTGGAGGTGATGGAACAACTATTAGTCTGTTGGTGAAAACATTTCCTTGGATTAGAGGGATTAATTTTGATCTTCCTCATGTTGTCTCTCCTGCTCCTCATTGCCATGGTGTTCAGCATGTTGAAGGAAATATGTTTGATTCTATTCCCAAAGCAGATGCTGCTTTCGTCATGGTAAGTAGGGCAAATAGCTGACCGATCAAATTTACTGTTTACTTTTATAGTCGGTATACATAAATTAAACATATTCATCGTCTATGTTTAGTTTAAGCAGTTGGGTTAACGGCTATTTAGGTTAATTATTTATGTTTATAGTATGATATAGTGAGATAATTAAGCCTTATATGGATCCTCTATGCTAAAA
Source organism: Nicotiana obtusifolia (assembly GCA_002018475.1). NCBI lineage: Eukaryota > Viridiplantae > Streptophyta > Magnoliopsida > Solanales > Solanaceae > Nicotiana > Nicotiana obtusifolia. The sequence goes on from MCJB01051052.1 coordinate 16,473, forward strand.
TCACCCTTACAGGAAGTTAAGCTAGCCATATATGGTTACTATTTTCAAAAGATGTGTTGAGTTGTATCACATCGGTGGAATTTGAGGTCTTTGGTCTCCTTATATGGTCTTGGGCAATCCTCATCTCATAGGCTAGATTTTGGATTGAGTTAGGCCCAAGGTCCATTTTTCATGGTATCAGAACCAGGCCCATCCCAATTATTGTTACCGATGTTGGGCCCCCATTTATGTTGTCCACGCTCCAGAGTGCAGGCTTGGGCTTGAGAGGGGTGTATTGAGTTGTCCCACATCAGTGAGATTTGAGGTCTTTGGTCTCCTTACATGGTCTTGGGCAATCCTCATCTCATAAGCTAGATTTTGGGGTTGAGTTAGGCCCAAGGTCCATTTTTCATGGTATCAGAACCAGGCCCATCCCAATTATTGTTACCGATGTTGGGCCCCCATTTATGTTGTCCACGCTCCAGAGTGCAGGCTTGGGCGTGAGGGGGTGTGTTGAGTTGTCCCACATCAGTGGGATTTGAGGTCTTTGGTCTCCTTACATGGTCTTGGGCAATCCTCATCTCATAAGATAGATTTTGGGTTGAGTTAGGCCCAAGGTTTATTTTTCACGGTATCAGAATTAGGCTCATCCCAATTATTGTTACTGATGTTGGGCCCCATCTATGTTGTCCACGCTCAAGAGTGCAGGCCTGGGCGTGAGGGGGCTCCATCTATGTTGTCCATGCTCCAGAGTGCAGGCCTAGGCGTGAGGGGTATGTTGAGTTGTCCCACATCGGTGGGATTTGTGGTCTTTGGTCTCCTTATATGGTCTTGGACAATCCGTATCTCATAAGCTAACTTTTGGGTTTGAGTTAGACCCAAGGTCTATTTATCAATTCCTTATATGCATATTTTAACTTCAATTTGTTTTCTGAATCTTCCTGGTGGTGAATATCAGAAAGTCTTACATGATTGGAGTGACGAGGAATGTATTCAAATCCTGAAAAATTGCATAAAGATTATCCCAAAAGACACAGGAAAAGTGATTATTGTGGAGGTAGTGCTTGAGAAAGAAAGAAGAGATGGCAATGAAAAGCTCAAAGATGTTGGTTTTATGCTGGATATGATAATGATGGTTCACACAACTAATGGAAAAGAAAGAACTGCCAAAGAATGGAGTTATATTCTGACTGCAGCTGGATTCAGTAGCCATTGTATTAAGCACATCAACGCAACTGAATCTGTTATTTTGGCTTATCCTTGAGCTGTATCAGTGTTTTCACACTTCCCCTCCAGGGTGAGTCGAACTCAAGACTTAGCGGTCGTGGGTGGAGTTGCTTTTACCAACCGTATCAGTTCTATTACTATTTCTGTTTCAATGTTTTTCCAGTTCTTAAGCTTGTAGTTTGGTTTGCCCTTTTTTATATTTGGTTTGTCAGTTTCTACTTAAGTTGTATCATGTATGCAAAATAAATGTGCACTCTTGCTATATTAATAGATTGAAACAAACCTGTCTCACTATCCATAGTCACAGAGAGTAGCTTTACCACATCATTTACCATATTGCGCTTTCAAGCTCACTTTTAGGGGTCCTTTGGTAGGCTGTACTAAGTAAAATAATTCTTGTATAAAAATTTAATTCGTTCAATACAATATTTGGTAGCTCAATTCAATTTATGCATACTTAATACATGGATTGCTTATACCTCATAGGAAGGCTTAGCTAATACCAAGGAAACCAAGGGATTGGTAATCCCTGCATTAACAATACCTGGATAAGACCCTAAAATTACTAAACCGTCTCTCAAATCCTTTTTCTAAATTTCTTTATATACAGAAAGAAGAATATTTAAGAGTATAATTGTAAAGAAGATTTTGTACAGTTTTAAATCACGCACAAGCTTAGATTATACGTTGCATAGCTAATTTTTAATACAATGAACCAAACACCTGATAAAAAATAATCCAAGCACTATAATCCCTGCATTACTAATCCCTCCATTATTTGTGTTCGTACTAAACGACCCCATATTCTTTAAATTACCAGCTCACGATCGTGATAGAAAATTAATGTGACTTGAATATATAATTGGTTTTCGTATACTATCAGTGTATAAAAAAACTAAATTCTAATGATTATTTGATTGACCGCATAAAAAATAAATTGGACATAAAACTTTTTCTTAACTAATAAAGTACTAGTTTGATGCAGAAAACACTGATTTCTTAAAAATATTCCTTACATAACTAATAAGTAGAATTTTGATTTTTTCAATAACTTTTTTACATAATTAATAAACTTTTTTGCTTGCGACATTAACTTTTACCAAGATAATAATTTATTTTATAAACGTTATACTATTAATAATCATGAGAATTTAAGTATTGTTCTATGTGCGATAAGAGATAAATGTATCATTCACTTTATAATAATTCGTAAATTCATTATTAGTGACTCCAAAAATTATCACCAAAAAGAAATTATATCCCTAAATATAAGAAAATATTACTCAATATATTTGAATTTTCATAACAAAATTTTTATTACCGCCACTAATCATCACATAACCTTATATTCCTTTATAATGACTTGTGCACCAGACTATGTCAAATGTAAATTAAATTTGGCACACGCTGAATTTTATAGTTTGGAGTCATAAAATTTTTTTGCTAGAAAACATTTTTTCCCTTCACATAAAATTTTACGCGATTCGAATCCAAGAAAAGATCGTATTGATTCTTATCAAAGAAAGACAGGATTAACCGAGGCTGTTCAAACAGGCATAGGCCAACTAAACAGCATTCCCGTAGCAATGGGGGTTATGGATTTTCAATTTATGGGGTAGTATGTGAAGGAATATGATATTCTTTTATTGATTCTCAATAGTTTACATGATCCCTATTTATAGTGCTAGAATACAAATCAAAGACCAATAGGGATTAGTATAGGAACTAAATCAAATCAATGTAGAATATGGAATAATAAAGATACTTTCCTAATATAAAATATATTCTCCTAATATAATATTCTCCTAATATAAAATATACTTTCCTAAAATATATTCTCCTAATAGTCCCCCTCAGCTTGAACGTGGGTAGGCTGAAACGTTTAAGCTGGATCGAAACGAGTCAAATACGTATCTCGGGAGTCCTTTAGTAAAGATATCCGCATACTGTGATGAAGACGGCACATGAAGAACTCGAATGTGACCGATCTGAACTTTCTCCCGAACAAAATAAAAAATTTCAATTTCACAAGGAAAAGAAACTAGAATCCTATTAAAAGAAAAATCCTTATTCTAAAGGAATACAATAAAGAAAGTTTATGCCTATGAAGAAAAGGAAAACAAGAAATTCTTTCTGATAAGAAATAATAAATCATATTTTAAGAAGAAAATAATTTTGATTTCTTGAAAGCTGATTTTTGTGGTTTTACAGCTAAAAAACTGTTGTTTTTTACTTTAAAAAGATGGCTAACGGTAGTGCTCTACACGGTATTTTTGGGGCAGTTTTGTTGCGTTTTTTTTTTTTTGACATGTTTCGAAGCTAAGTTTCAGCTTCATTTTGGTTGGTTATTGCTTTTTGATTTCCTTTTTATTTTCTTTTTAAATGTAATAAATAGACAAAGTAAATACTACTCTTAAATAAAATTATACTTTTTTTTTTTTTGAAGCTTCTCTTTCTTTGTAACTGAAGAAAAAAAACTTATACTAAAAATGTGACCTTTTTTTTTTTTTTTGTGATTTTGATTTTCTTAAACAAAACCTATAAAAGAAGAAATAAGAGCTAAAATATATAGATTTAATTTAAAATATATTATATTTACATACTAGAAAGTGATGAAAAAATTAAATATGGTGAAAATGGTACTGTAAATCCATTGTAGGATGAGCGCGTCGAGTTCCGACCATGCGGTAAGGTAGGATCGGTTTCTTCGAGTGGTTTGGTGCCATCGATGTGATCAAGTACTTTGTAGGCACGGACGTGTAGCTTGAATAATTTGACCCAAGAAGAGTATGAGACCTTGCCATCAAGAATACGAATCTTGTTGTTGATGTTGGTGACCGTATAGGCCGGGTGTAGTGGTTGTTTGTCGGCAATGGGGTTGTTGTTGTTAATAGTGGCCGGTTCATCACCCATGATGAGGGGATGGGCGAATAAAAGAAAAAAATTAGTGTAGAAAGGCTCTGATACCATGAAGGAATATGATATTCTTTTATTGATTCTCAATAGTTTATATGATCCCTATTTATAGTGCTAGAATACAAATCAAAGACCAATAGGGATTAGTATAGGAACTAAATCAAATCAATGTAGAATATGGAATAATAAAAATACTTTCCTAATATAAAATATATTCTCCTAATATAATATTCTCCTAATATAAAATATACTTTCCTAAAATATATTCTCCTAATAGTATGGGATCCGTAGTCGGAGAGAAAATCACCCGTTTGATTGAACACAGTGCCAATCAAAATTTACCCCTTATTATAGTGTGTGCTTCTTGGGGGCGAGCATGCAGGAAGGAAGTTTGAGCTTGATGCAAATCGCTAAAATATCGTCTGCTTTATATGATATCAATTAAATAAAAAATTATTTTATATATCAATCCTTACATCTCCGACAACTGGTGGAGTAACAGCTAGTTTGACAACTGATGGAGTAACAACTAATTTTGGTATGTTGGGGGTATCATTATTGTCGAACCTAATAACTACATTGCATTTACAGGTAAAAGAGTTAATTTTACGCGATTCGAATCCAAATTAATATAAGACTAATATAAATTCGAGTAATCGGAGCCACAATGAAACAAAAACAAAAAAACTCTTAAACGCAATTTTTTTGTTTAATTCTAAAGAAAGACAAAAATAAACATAAGATTCATTCCATTTCCATTCAGCAGAGGTCAAATAGCGTGAATTGCCTCCTTCTTCACCGATTACAGCGGCTCAACTCCGTTAAATTCCGCCCAGCACGATTCGGTCTTTGACGACTGGGAAACTTTCTCTGTCCATCTTCTCCGGCGAGCTTATCAGAACATCTTTATCCGGTAAAAAGTTTGTCGTACGTTTTCTTTTCCTGTCTTTCGGGCTTTTCCCCCGACCAGGCTGTAAATCCTATGTGTATTTCCAAGTGAAATAACTTGAGATTCTTAAGTTGTGAGCAGAATTTGTATTTTAGAGATTAGGGTTCAGTTGATTTTTGTTGAAAATTTAGCATTGTGACCTTGCATGTTATAAGATTTTATTAGCTAATCTGCTTATATAAATTAGTACTAAACTATTGTGAAAAAGGGGTGGACATAAATAGAGAAGCAAGCAATTAATTTGTCAAGACTTCGCTTTTGGGGAAATTTCATTAATAACTAGGACTCCTATTTCATAAAAATTTACTAAGGAAAAAAAAACTAGCTTGATTCAAATTTCCCCATTACCCTTTTCCTCTTTTGTACGTTTAGATTCAATGTTAGTAGCTATTTCTAAAAATCAAATACATTGACTTTCTTTGCTTGTGTTGAAAATTTGTTAAATTTTAAAAACTTATTTGCAAGTTTGATACCCTAACTAAAAGAAAATGTAACTTTGCAAAATTTGGAGGAGAATTGGACTATTTCTAGTTCCTTCGGAATTTGGTAGAAGCTTCTCTTAAATGTGAGGTTACAGTATGTATATATTATTTCTTCGTAGATTCTATGCATTTTCCTAATAACTTTGTCTTTCAACTGAAAAAGCAGAAGAGAAACACAAAAAGATGTTGCCTGTGCCGAGAAGAACATTTGAGGTCCCCTTTCGATTTTCAACAACAACAAGGTGATTGGGGCAACAGGCAATTTTTCCAGTTTCAAGCCTTATCCACACTTTACATCTCATCCCCCTATCAACCCAATTTGTTGCCAGCTTGGAGTCTGGTCTAACCAAGAAGAAAAAAATGGCAAGGTTTTCAGACCCTGGCACACAGCGGCAGATGAGCCTGGACCTTCTTCCCTCAGCACTACTGGCCACTGTGATGA
>MCJB01051052.1:30693-38193 GCA_002018475.1 Nicotiana obtusifolia
CCCCACAAGCACTTACCGATACCGAAGCTGTTTCGCTCGTCCCTCTTTCCTTTCGAGGAGGGACTTCGCTTCATCGCCTTGAAGAAAGCAAGGTCGTGCTCAATAAAATAATGAATACTGACTACGATTTATCTCCGCCGCTCAATGAAAAGACCAAAATTAACCGATCAACAATGAGAAATAATATGAGAACATAAATTGTGTGAATTACTGAGTCCTTTGTGCGAATGTGTGTTTATTTTTAATTCTTATTCTTATTCTTTTGGGGTTTAGTTGTTTCAAACAAAATTAATCTGATCAATAATGAGAAATAATATGAGAACATAAATTGTGTGAATTTAGTGGGTCTTAAATCTTAAATCTTAACTCTTAGAGTCGTTTGGTACGAACACAAGTAATGTAGGTATTAGTAATGCAAGAATTGTAGTGTTGGGATTATTTTTAATCAAGTGTTTGGTTCATTGTATTAAAAATTAGCTAAGCCCTTGGTTTTTTTGGTATTAGCTAAGCTCTCCTATGAGGTATAAGTAATTCCTTGGTTTCCTTGGTATTAGCTAAGCCCTCCTATGAGGTATAAGTAAGCTATGTATTAGGTATGCATAAATTGAATTGAGCAACCAAATATTGTATTGGACGGATTAAATTTTTATACCGAGATTATTTTATTTAGAACAGCCTACCAAACGACCTCTGAGGAATTAATGGGAGGAAAGGGAGGTCCAAAAGACATTGAAACTTAAAACCAGTAAATTGATTAAATGCTTAGTTTCATATTATTTTGATAATCTTGAAAAGCTTATAACTAAGTGAATGAAGGCAAGGAAAAAAGTTAAAAGGCAGTTTTCTGTATATTTATTGCTTGGGGTCACAACTCACAAGTCTCTTGCGTTTAATTATGGTCCCAGCTAGTTCAAGATTTGATTGATTTGCATGGATATCAACAAAAGAAAGCGAAAATGATAATGCAAAAGTGAATTGGAGGTGGATATTAGTTACAAATTATAATGATCAATCATTTTCTAAGAGACTATGTTTAACACAAATTAGTGATAATTAAGTTGAACATTGCGAGGCTTAGGATTACTGAAAAAATGGACCTAGCAATGATTCATCATTTTCTGAGTTGACGGGTGGTTTGGTAGACTGTACTAAGTAAAATAATTCCTGTATAAAAATAATTCCTGTTCAATTTATGCATACCTAATACATAGCTTACTTATACCTCATAGGAGGACTTAGCTAATACCAAGGAAACCAAGGAATTACTTATACCTCATAGGAGAGCTTAGCTAATACCAAAAAAACCAAGGGCTTAGCTAATTTTTAATACAATGAACCAAACACTTAATAAAAAATAATCTCAGCACTACAATCCCTACATTACTTATGTTCGTACCAAACAACCCCTCATTGTTTGCAGTAAAAAAGATTTACTCCTATAATATACATAAGCTGGAACATTTGAGTTGCATGAATAATAAAAAGATCCAATCTTGTCAAACATTTGTGAAGGAGATATACGACAGCCCATAAAAGGGAAACGGCATGAAAATGTGTGAAACTTTATGTAAGGATTATGTGGTCCTCTTGAAAATGCATGTTCATATTAATATTAGTATTAGGTAAGAATGCAAGATAATATTACATGAGTCGTCACACTACGTGATTCAGGACCCAAAGTTAGATTACTTTCTACTTTGTGAATATTAATCATAAGCTTATTTCTGACTAGTCTCCGGGTAAAAGCACACCCTCTTATAAGATTAAAACCACTAAAGTAATTAATTAGGTCCTATATATATATATATATATATATATATATATGTATTCAAAATACTAAGGGGTCGTTTGATAGGCAAGTAAAATAATTTATGTATAAAAATTTAATCCGTCTAATATAATGTTTGGTTGCTCAATTCAATTTATGCATACCTAATACATGGATTACTTATACCTCATAGGAGGGCTTAACTAATACCAAGAAAACCAAGGGATTACTTAATCCATGCATTAACTATATTTGGATAAGACCTTAAAATTACTAAACCGCCCCTCAAACCCTTTTCTTAAATTTCTTTATATACATAAAGAAGAATATTCAAGGATATAATTGTAAAGAAGATGTTGTACAGTTTTAAACCAAACACAAGCTTAGATTATACATTGCATAGCTAATTTTTTAATACAATGAATCAAACACTTAATAAAAAATAATCTCAGCAGTACAATTCCGACATTACTAATACATGTATTATTAATCCCTGCATTACTTGTGTTCGTACCAGAAACTAATAGTAATTTAATTGTAGTAGGGTTACTAGACAATGTGGGGTCTTTTAATCAAAAAGAAGAAAGGACAATGTGGGATCGACTCGTGTTTCGTCCAGCAGGCAGCTAATTAAAAGCACGTTGGAAAAACATCTGGTCACAGTTCTATGTTGCCCATACATAATTTGATACCACGTTAGCATATCGAAAAAGAAATTTCAATTAATTAACCGGATAAGGTTCGTACACTTATCTCTTCTATACTTTAGTCTTTACGCTTGGGAAATTAAAGCCGCATATTCCACCGGTTACAGGTCTCCGCTTACAACGCTGTACATTGTACAATGACCTTTGGTGACTCCCAAAGGCCATTTATGCAGAATTGGAGTATTTAGGAGTGGTTCGGTACGAACACAAGTAATGCAGGAATTAATAATATAGGGATTGGTAATACAGAAATTGTAGTGTTGCGCTTATTTTTTATCAAGTGTTTGATTTATTGTATTAAAAATTAGCTATGCAACGTATAATCTAAGCTTGTTTTTGGTTTAAAACTGTACAAAATCTTCTTTACAATTATACCCTTGAATATTAAAAATAAAAGGGTTTGAGGGGCGGTTTAGTAATTTTAGGGTCTTATCCAGGTATAGTTAAACCTGGTATAAATAATCTCTTGGTTTTCTTAGTATTAATTAAGCCCTCCTATGAGGTATAAGTAATCCATGTATTAGGTATGCATAAATTGATTTGAGCAACCAAACATTATATTGGACGGATTAAATTTTTATACAGGGAGTATTTTACTTAGTACAACCTAAAAACCACCCCATAGTATGAGTTCGGATAAATCCGATAATTTTTTGTTTAAATTAATAAATATATTATATTAAAAGATTTATTAAATATATATAATAATTCTGTAAATTTTTACTAGTGGAATTTGGGGAAGGTAGAATGTATGCGGACGTTATACCTACCTCGGAGAGTAAAAAAATTGTTCTACAAAAAACTCTCGGCTCAAGAAGACAAAATTAAATATATACTTATAATATTTAATTGTCTATTAAGTAACTATATTACTTAATAGAATTTTCTCAGAATTTTCTCCAATTTCGTAAGTAATATATAGTTACTTACGAAAGTCTCGTGTCGGCAAATAATACGTAGATCTTTCAGCTCCAATTTTCTAATAATTTTTAAATCAGTGATGTTAGAAAAAGTGTATTGAAATTCGAATTGTAAATTCCAGTTTAAATTGTGATTTAATAGCCACCCTTTTATAGGGAAACTTTCGTATATATGATTTAGCTTGCTTTCCTGGAGTCTCTTGTTTTGTTCCCCGTACAATGGCATTGTGACATTGTTTCACCATTTTTTACCTAAATAACATGTTCACTTTTAAATGTTCTTTCCTCTTCATTTCCTTTTTTCTTGTTTCAGAAAAATCAAAGCCAAATATTTTATACATACATTATACATCTCTTTCCTCTGATTGGGATTGTGATGAGCAAATATAATTTCAAATTTAATTCGAAAAAGTTCAATTCAACTTCATATCTTAAATGGAAAATGGCATCCATTATGTCTTCACGATAATTGGTTTATGTTAATGATGGAAGGCAACAAGTAGTTTCACATGTGATTTTTACTCATTCAACTAAGTCGAAAAGGTCAAATTCTTATTAATGTTTGTCACGCTTAATACTTTTTATTTAATTCGTGACTGTTATATATGACAGATGAGTTAAACTAACGAGTTAATGAACGTCAAAGTACTTGTGAATATGAGAAATTTATCTTGAATTTAAAATTTTATACGTATGACAGAGTGTAAGTAATTGTTAATTGAATCATACATTACTTTGTACTAGTGTCATTTAGTCTAGAATTTCTCATTTGATTAATCTATAGGTAGGGTTTATTCCTTTTGTTATTCGCACATCTCGAGTTTAAGAATCAAGTCCACTTTTTTGGCATCAGATTTTGGATTATTCTAGTTATACCTCTGTAATGATATGATTAATTAAGCCTAAAGACCACACATATCATCGCCTCCTTGTTCCTTAGAATTTTATAGAATCAAAAACTGCAAGTTGAATACAAATCTCATAGTATCGAGTCATTGTTTTCTGTTCTTTTTGTCTCGAATAACTTTGCTCTTGATTTTCGAAAGGCGCCGGCTACCTTCTTAGTGATAGCACAGCTAGGTGCTGGCACTCAATTAGTGCAACACGTGCTTTCAGACCTAATAGTCACATTCTCCTTTGGTTGTTGCCTGCAAGTGTTAATCCGATTCATAATATTATAATAAAAAAGTAAATGAGATTGTACCTTAGCAGTAGTACTGCTTTAAGTGCGTCACGTTCCAATTGTTCGGTAGCGGTGCACCGTTTCCCGCTTCGAGTTTGTACAAGCCCTTGCCGGTAATTCCGACGACCCGATATGATCCTTCCCAAATAGAAAATGCTTCGAAAGGCGCCGGCTATCTTCTTACTGATAGCACAACTAGGTGCTGACACTCAATTAGTAGTGTCAGCACGTCATTCAGCTCCTCGGCTCACTTCGATTGCAAGTAGATGAAAACCTCTTTTCTCGATACTGGGGCGCCTTACACTTTTAACAAATTACAATTGAACATCTGAAATTAAAAAATTGTCAAATTTAATTGTCAAAATAAAAATATGATAATATGTGTATAAAAATCTTCCCGTTATAATTCTAGGTATGATATTGGAGAGCCAAACAGCAAATAAAAAATTTAAAAGAGGAAAAATAGATAGGAAAACAAAAATAACAAGCATTTCGACATCTCAAACATAATCTTTCATCCAGGAAAAAAGAAGAATGTCCATAATTGTTAACTCCATTAAACCTCCTAATTAATGGAGTACCACTCTCCTTTATTAAACCAAAAGTCAACAATGAAATAGTAGTGTTTTAGGGCACTTTGTTTTGAAAGTCAAATTTATTTACCCAGAAAAATCTCGTCTTTTAATTGGACTTAAAGGCCTTATGTTAGCAAATGCAATTCAACTTCAAATTAACTAGATTATATTGACAAAACTACAATTACTATAGCTCAGTCTGAATGTAAATCAAACAAATAGGGTGCTAATTCTCTGCCACGTAGATTTTGTCATGAAACTTTTAATTACGATGACATTTTCTAAACTTGAATAATGACGATCTTTTGAAGTTGTATCTTGGGATTGTTCATCCTTAAAAATAATAAGTATTGAATTTATACGCGGTTTAAAGATATGTGGACTAATTCAATACAAGCGATTAGCAGCGTTAGATGAGCAAATTAAAGATAAATTAAATGGCCAAACCAATTAGTAGTATCGAGTTCAGGCGCGGTTGTGAGCCAAACAATTAGCCTGCCTTCGATTCGGAACCAAATACTTATGAAGAGCTATGAATAAAATTAAGAACTTTGAATAACCCTTAGAAGCAGAGAAATCAAATTTATATTGCCTTGATATGCGTGTTACGGTGTGTATGAATAATCAGCTTCTTCTTCATATAGTAGGGGAGTTTTACCCTAAGCACAATTCTAAGAAAGGTAAAAATCTTCCTTTTCGCTAATCATTGATCTGCTGCCGATACGGACCGAGATTCACGCCATGATATCCAGTTGGACACGGACATCATGGCCCTTTGTTAATCGTGCGAGGTCGTTTGGTAATGCTCTCCGAGGTCTTGGAAACTGAACCCAGGGGGCGTGGTCTCGAAGGCTCCGAGGGCAGATGTTTTGCTCGGACCTTGATACGAGAGGCTCCTGGATTCGATTTCCGATTCCTTGCAGTCATGTCCTTGCTTCGTTTGCTTCACCGGAAAATCGGGGTGCTCATTAGCCTCGGTTTCACCCTTGTACAAATAGTCCCCTCGTTTCTCAGAGAGTAGGTTTGCCAAAACGATGGGAAACAATAGATGTTCTCCGGCTCCTTCCACCATACCTTACGAGGAAAAAGTCAAAACGTCCCATCAGTAGCGTCGTTCTGACTTCGGAGACGTGTCAATCATCGGCTGGTTGCTTCCGAATGAGAAGCGTCACCTACTTCTTTCAAATCATCATACCTTAATCCTTTGATCTTTAAATCTTCGTAATTATTCTTAGGTTCTTGCCCAGATCTTCATAAATTCTTCAGACCCTATTGTTCAGCCTTCAAACTTGTTCTTCGAAACCTTCACACTTCTTCTTCAAATCTTCAAATTTTAGCAGACAACAATGGCTAAAACTTCCAAATCAGTTCCCCAACAGGCTGCCTCTTTTTCTTCCCAATCGGTCGTTGGTACTGAGGGGGTTGATCCCAAAATAGTTATCCTCGAGGCGGCTGCTCCCGAAGTGGCTGCCACTGAGTCAACAACCGTCGAACCGGTTCCCGAGCCCCCTTGAAAATGTTTATCCCCAAGGATTGTTCTATTACGGACGACTTCAAGGTTGAGAAACCCTCATCCAAACAGGACCGGGGTGAATGAGCATCGAGGTATATATGCTCCATCACCGAAGACGTCCTTCCCACGGTTCGAGAGGATTGTAAATGGGAAGACAAAATATAGTAGTCCCTGGGCCTGAGGATGCTATTACTACTCACGTGGAGGGATATTTAAGTGTTTATACTTACCCCTTTCACACTGGGCCCGGTAGACCTAGTTATTTTGGATTTCTGCAAGAGATACGAGGCGTGCCTTGGGCAAATCCACCCGTCTCTTTGGAGGATAGTAATTTTCCTCCGCTATTTTGTGAATAACACCGAGTCCTAACGGTTCACCATCGACCATCTGCTCCGTCTATACAGTCCCCGAATTTTCTGAGGGGGACTGATCAAATTCACTTGCCGGGCAAGCAAGGCCCCCTTCTCAAGCATTGACGAAGATCAAGACCGAGGCTGGCAGGGGCGTTTTGTCTGGGTGAAGACCAAGGACTTGATCCCTCTCGAGTTCATGCCATTCTCCGAGAAGTGGAATGCATCTCGTAAGTGCGGGCCTTTCCTTAAGTGTCAATTTCCTTTTATTTCCTTCCTCATCAATTGTATATGTGATTGTGCAGCTGTTGCCCGGGTCCCAAATGCGGTTCCCCGACTTAAGGAGTGGATCGAAGGCATCTGCAAACAGATGTCATACTTCAAGCGCTCATGGGGCAAGCTTCGAAAGGTCGATGGGAGGCCCGTTCTCATGGTAAGGTTCCCCTCCAAATAGCTATTATCGTGTCCTTAACTCACATCATAC